>KK114859.1:96758-112012 GCA_000611955.2 Stegodyphus mimosarum | reverse complement strand
TATTTTAAAATTAAAATAATCGTTATTAAATTATGTTGTTTATATTATATTAATATATATTTAAATTATGTTGTTATTATATTATGCTGTAAGTTATTTTTTTTTCTTGACTTCGTTCTAGCAAATTCATCAATTATTTTCGAGGTATCGACGCTATTTAACATTTCTTGAACAGGGGTGACCATAGCGCGCCTCGCAAGCCACGTGCGGCTCTTATGCAAATAAAATGATATATGGTAAACTAAAACTACTCAATGCCCAAAAGAAAGTAGTTTATTTCATTTCTTTTTACAAAGTTATCAGAAGTTTCTTTCCGTCTGAAACCTACTTTTAAAATGGTCTAAATATGGACTTGCGGATTTTGGAAAATCTATTTGTGGTTCTCGAACTTTCTTGAATACTTACATACGGCTCTTACTGATATGAAGTTTGGTCACCCTTGACGTATAGAATAGTCATGCAGTTTGATCTCTTTCTTCTGACACCGTACTTCTGCAATAATTTTTCATTTATTTTAAAACAGAGAAAGATCTATAAGGTATTTCTCCCGCCTTCTTTGCATAACTTTGTGGTGTAGTGGTCAGCACGCTCTACGTGTATTTGAGAGGTCCGTGGTTCGGGTCCCGGCGAGGGCATTGCTCATTTTTCATGTCTCCTGCTTTAAAAAAATACCTAATGTCTCTACATTGGCGCCCGTACTAAAAGGTGGTGGATGATGATTCTCCATCACCAGGATTTGGCGACTGGATTCCCTAATCTCCAGTCGCCCTTTCAAAGGAGGAGTATATAAGGTGTTTCTCCCGCCTTCTTAGCATCCTTTGTGGTGTAATGGTCAGCACGCTCGGCGCGTATTCGAGAGGTCCACGGTTCGAGTCCCAGAGAAGGCATTGCTTATTTTTCACACCTGCTGCTTGCAAATAACCTAATGACGCTACAGATCTTTCTCTGGATGTATTGGAAACTGGAACAGTCCAAAATTTTTTAAAAATAATTACTACTTTAGGAAAAGTTGATGACGTTTATCGGGTAGCATGGTATACTTTTGTGGTAGAACTAAATTTGCCTTCGTCTTCTTTTAAAAATAATAAAAACTGTTCCACTTCATCATCAAAGTGTACAATATTTTTATCATCTTTATAAACCTCTTTTAACTTTTTTCACGAACAATTTTTTCTTCTAAATTCAACATTAAATTAAAAAATATTTAAAATTTTCTATATTATTTTTATTGCTTCATTTCTATGAGCAAGTTTTGCTGTTATATTGTCACAACATTAAAAGAATTAAAAATAAATTTTTCTTTACACGTAATAGTCCTTAAAAGTTACGACCTGCTTAGACTGAATGGCTTTTAAAGTGGCGTAGAATTTCGTAAGGAAAATATGACTTACATAGAGGTCATCTGATTTTAAGGGCTGAATCTGGTTTTAAACACTGTCGAATGATAATGTCTAAAGGTTATTTTTTCCTCTAATTTTAAATAAGCCGTTACTTCTGGAGCAAATTATCTGGCTGCTTGTATTCGCGTAAAATATATAATAAGCTAATTTTTCTTTTCCCCTCTGTAAACTGAATATATAAAAAGGAGCAATTAATGAAAGAATTAAGGCATTCAAAGTATATAATTTCTATTTCCGTTCGAAAATACGCAGTATTATGAAAATTATGCACGGCTCCTTCATAACATCAAACTTATAAAACAAAAGTTTTATTTAATAGCAATCGTGCATTTTGAATATCAAGGCAATTTGTGTTTACGTAAGTTCTGCATTTAACGTTAATCTATGCTGATTTATCGCACACTTGAATTAGAAACAAAGTACGAATATTCATCTTCTTAAATTCAGAAAAATAATAGGAAGAAGGGAAAAGTGCTATATGCTATTGTACTGTACCAAAGATTGTAGTGTAAATATTAAGTATTTTTAAGATAGCATTTGAACTATAATAAACAAAGTATTCTTCACCTGTTGTTCCTTCGACTAAACAGGAAAAAAAATAAATATAAATAACTTTTTTTTAGTTTTAAAATGTGTGCATACATTTTCTGTTTAATCCTACATTTTGTACTGCACCAAAGGGGGTAGGAAATGGCCTTTTTACTTCCTCGTATGAAGTATAGAAAATATTCTAGTCGTGAAAAATTTCGGTTTTCCTATTTCAATAGAAATATCCATTTTGAACGCTCCCGAATGCATTTTGACAGTTTTCTTCTTCTTTTCTTTATTTTTTCTTTCCTGCATGACATCTGTACGCACAGAAATAATAAAGGACTCCCCCTCCCCCCCCCAAAAAAACGGACTGTAAAATGGACATTTCCGTGACGTCGGATTTTTTCGTACGTACGTATGTATACATGCATTTGGCATAAATCAAAAAACGACTAGCCGTAGAACGTCGACATTTTGTACATGGGACTGTTATAAGATATAATTCTGCTTCTCTTCTTTTTATTGTAATCTGCGAACCAAACGTTTATGTAAATGTTTATGTATAAACCAAACGTTTTATATATACCCACCGCTTTCACTCGGCTTAACCGCTACCGACCTTTATTTTCGCAATCGTTGGTCATAATCATATGCTTTAAATCATATTTGGGAAAGTTTTGTACTCTTTATGAAAAAATAAAATTGTGTGAAGCTTGACTTCTGATAAACTGATTGGGTCATTTAATTTCAAAATTTACAATTTTTCATGTGATTTTCAACTTGCGTCGGGGGATCGGTTAATTAAGTTAGAATAAAGTTTAAATATAGTGCAGCAATAAATATGTATAATTTAGTAAGTTGCGTGGTGTCCACATCATATTTTTTAATTTAATAACATCTTTTAGAAAACATTAGAAGTCACTATATTCGTTGTGTATTAGAAAATGTATAGATTATTACGATTTTCATTGTTCTGTTATATGCTTTAATATAAATTAGCTTTCATTAGAATAAATTCTGTGAGTATCTCTTGAATTTAATTTTATAATCTAACACGTGTCTAATTTCTTCAGGTGTTTACAGAGATTTATAGTTGCGTTCATAAATCGAAATATTTGTTCATATGGATCTTTAATTTTAATGCAGAGAATTATAACAACGAACATTTTAATGAAGAAATTCTATTTTTATTAAAAATTTTTAATTTCTTCTGTATATTAGAAAAATTCAGGCATACGAGGTCAAACGGGTAAAATTACTGAAAAATATTGGTTTTGTTTGCGATTTGAGCAGAGTTAATCATACAGTGCTTTTCACTGTTTCTGACTCTTGGAAATGTAGATAGTTTTCATGACCTAAATAAAGTCATTAGAGAACATTTATGCTTGATTCTAAGATTTTCAATTAAAATAAAAATTAAGACTGCATATTTCTCGGAAGTTCATTTCTAACTATAAAGGGAACTGGCATGGTCACAATCTTTTGGATTTCGAACTACACGTACCTTTAGGCCTCCGTTCAGACGGTGGTATAAATGTCATAACTGGTTTAAATCGAGCTTCATTGCTAGGTAACCAAACCTTGCTAAGTCACAAAAACTGGTTTAAGAGTTGTGGCATAAAGTTCGAAGTTTTCAACCTTATGACGACTTGGTAAAGATCAAGATTGGTTCAGATCGAACCCTCGAAACCTATTGAGAGGGAAACCAGAACAGAAAAGCTGTAGACTCATCTACCTATGCGCAAATTTAAGTTCTCTAATTGGCTGCGGCTTAGACCCTGTATCGCCAGGTGTGAAAGGAACTCCCGTATTTTATACCTTACGATTATGCCTCTATTACATTCATACCACTGTCGAAACGGAGCCTTACAATCCATTGCTTTGGTCTCCAAAGCTTTCTTTATTCCTATATCGGTTACAAACATCCTATCGGTTCACATAAAATTCGTAATCGAGAAACTGCTGAACTTTCATTTATTTGTTTATTTAAGTGACTATGCTTTTAAATACTGTCTAATAAACATGAAAAAGCTCACTTAACGACTAATAATAATGTATAAATAATATTAATTTACATTGTGAATTGTGTATGTAAGCGTTTTTCGTAATATTTTGAAACAAAACTCTGAGTTCATTCATTTCCGAAAAGTGAGAACGAAAAATGAAAATTTCGCTGTAACTTCGGGCAAGAAACACATAATTTGATATCTAATATCACAGTTTCAGTTTGCGAAAGTTAACAATTCTCATGCGCGGATATTGCCTTAAGGCAGAATAGTTAGTTACCCAATAGTTACAATAGCAAAGAGAATCTATTGTTTCCAAAATTGGTTTAAAGGCAGCAGATGAAAAATGATTTACTCCTGATTTGATGGAACGTGAATAACAAAGGATACTTATGGTTGCAAAGGACTCAAAGCACACAATCAGATATTTTAAATTGTTATAAAAATAGTCGACAACGTAAGCTTCAGCAGTAAAATAATTAAAAAAAGCTCAAGCGCTAAAGGAGAAAACAGCAAAGGACTGCGGATTTAATGTATGCACCCAGGAAATGTATAAGAAAAGGGATGGAAATTTGAGTTCAGAGTTACAGGTACTGAGAACATGGAAACGTTGAGCTTCTTATATTGAAAAGTATTTAATAATTATGTGACAAATACTTAATGGTGATCACAACTGCACATAAAACTTTAAGAAAGCACATTTGGAAGTTATAGGGTTTTTCTGAAATCACTTTAGACTTTACATGCTCAATCATTTTTATACATATGCCTTTTTTCATCCAGCAAATAAAATCTTATAAAAACATTAGGGATTCATAACGAAGCTCCCATAATGCGGAAGGTTGAATTAAACGAATGTGAAAAAACTTTAATTAGCTGAATACTTCAATGTAAAAATTAATGACTCTTAAAATCATAGTTTGGGTTTTAAAATGTTTGTTATTTGTTTAACATAAAATTTAAAATTTTATATGTAAAATAAAGGAAGTCTAAATATTTTCGCATAAAGAAAACTCGAATTTAATATTAATTATCCGTGATCTAAATTCAGGAAAGTTTGAATATCTTTGTTCAAAAACAGTCAGGGCCATAGTATTGAAAGAGCTATTTGCGATTTTGCTGCTATATTTCGAAATTGTAGATGAAAATTTTAATGGTTGATATGTGAATATTAATAAGTTTCTTTTACTTTAACAATAGTGATAATAAACTATGAGATAAGAACGTTTGTAGTAACAGTGCGCGCAGTGGCAGTAACGTAATAACAGAGTTATCTGCTTGTGCGAATTAAGGGATTTTGCAAACAAGAGGCCGCGATTATATTTCCGCCTCGGTTTCATACATTAATCAGAACGTAAATTAAAACCATACATCATAAATCAAAATCGTTCTTTACGATGGTGCCTGCACTTTTATGAAGGTCGCCCAATTAAAGTTAATAGCTGAACTTAAAAGTCTCAGACACTTTATGCCAGAATACTGCTGGGAAGATTTTCCCTTGATATACATTGGGTTATCTTCATAGTAGTGGTATTACTGTTTTATAAGAGACTCAAGAGAACGGTCATTATTAGACTTAATAATAAGAGAAAATGAATTTCAAATATATTTACAGCATGCAAGTTTATATCAATACATTTCTTTCAACATTACAAATAAATTGATATCACAGAAAAACAGCTTTCACAAATAGATATATCTGGAAAGATAACGCATTTTCCCATTTGCAATGGAAGTATTTAAAATCTAATATTTCATATTCTGTTTTATAAGTCTAGACTTGATAATATTTGTCATAAACTAATTTTCTTGGAGTGTGAAATGTGCGAATCCATAAAAATTTCAAAATTAATATTTTTATAATTAGAAATGCTAACTCATACTTGTGTTATGTATACAAAATAAACAGTCCAATAAATAAAAGTAAAACTACAATTTTGTGCGAAAAGTGTATTCTATACTTGTAATAATTAAGTTCTGCTGTCAATGGGTTTCGTTAAGATTCTGAATTCTCAACGGTTGAATTCGTTAAAATAAAAACTGACTCGAAAAAGGTTGCAAATATTTTTTTCTCTTAAAATAAATTCCGCTCTCTCTCTTTTCATTTAATAAAATTAAGCCCTTATTGTTAAAATATAATTAAAAATTAAAGAAGTACATAAACTAGTGACTGCCAATAAATAAAAATGTACATAAACTAGTGACTGCCAATTAGGTTTTCACCAATTCGAGAAGTTTAAAAAATATTTTCACTCATTCAAATTGAAATATTTACAGTTATTTTCATATATAATTAACCGGAACAATTTTACAGTCAAGTTGATTTTATTATACACTTGTCAAGTGTTCTAAAATGTCTTTATTCTAAAATCCTAAGACTAATATATTTTATATTCCGAATCTACATTAGCAACCTTATCTTCTCAAAACTGTTAAGAAGCGACTCTCAGAAATGATTGATTTTAGTCTTATCAGACAGAACAAGATAAGGCAGGAAGTTTCTATTGAACTTATTTAGTGTTTTCTGTACCTTTTAATACTACAAGTAATAGAAGATTATAATTTAATAAGATTAAAATTATATCATTTAGTTTCACATATCGATTGCATTTATACGGGTGGGGAGAAAAAGGATAAGATGATATTTGAATTTTCTTTAGATTTTCCTCTTTTTTCTTTTAATTTAATTACCTTTTGACCACAAACTTTTTTCAAGACTTTTATCCCTACAATGAATTTACTTCTTTTTTATGATAAATTGAAGAAATATACTGCCCGACATAGAAAATGCAACACCATATTTTGTTCATAATTCGATATTTGATATCGACATAATGAACCTCCAAAGCCAGACGGATTAGAGCACTTATAATGAATTATTTTATAAAATATAGAAGTGAAGTGAAATTAAGTGAAATTTATCGTTAAAAATGCTTTTACTTTTTGTTGTTTGCCAACTTATAATTAGAAACTAGAAGTCTTGTATGTAAGAAAAATAAAAATCGAACTAATATGACACTGCTTCTTTATGTAGCGAAACTAATGTAACGTATTTCTTCGCTTATTGTTCCTCTAGGTTTTTAGCACGAGGTTCTGAAAATTTAAAATATATTAGTGCAATTTTTTTCTTTCCTCAGTGCGTTCAAAGGAGAGCTCCCTTAAATTTTAAAATGGATTCTCCCATGTCGTGACAGTTTTCATCTTACTAACAAAGACAAACCCTCGCAAGCTACTTGCGAAGGTCACACCGAACCTTGCCAGCCTAATACAAGAACCGACTTATCACAACAATGCAAAGGCAAATTGACATTAAGTCTGCAGTTTCTCTAAGTGAACTGCACGTTTACCTTTTATAATTATTTATGAATGATTTGAGGCCCAAGGAGTAGAAGAGACAACAGTAAGAACGGGCGAGATTCAAGTTACAGAGAAGTAAAAATGAAGATACCTTATTAGATATTGTAATGCTAGGGTTAATATGTACTGCAACGTAGGTGCCTTTTAAGGAAATAATATTGTGATTGTTACCTGATCCATGATATTTTTCATTTGTTATGATCTTACTGTAACCGCCTCCTTCGAAAATTAAATTATTCCTATCTCAATTTTCGGGCAGTAAAATTAGTTAAGAAATGGATCAAGAGAGGATAGGGTAGGTATTATGTATGGGAATGTTGCCTAATATTTGGAAGCGTTTCTATCAAAAAGAGACTTTGATTTTACGATTTCGGAAGATGAAGTGTTCCCGCTGAGACTGCTGAAGCTTAAAACATTTTACGAGCGTCTCATATCAATGAAACTCACGCCGGTATGAAGAGGAAGTCAACGAATTTTAAGCGCTCCAGTGATTTAGGCGAGATGGGCCTCGGCTAATGACTGTTAGAGAACAGGGAAAATATAAAAAATAAGCAGAGCGAGATCGCGCAACTTAGAAAGATGCATAACCACTAATAGGGTAAACAGGTTAATTTATTCAGTTACTGTTGAAATCTTATTTCATTCAACGAGTTTATTTACTTCTTTTCTGTTTTCTTCCATATAAAGAGCATATTTCAGAAGAAATGCATTTGCTTCGTGAATAATGTAAACTGGCATTGCGCGGTTTGATTTATACGCAGGATATTTTCAATAAATATATTGGGAATTTTTTGTAAACAATTTCTGACTTCTTTCTGCTGCACTGGCGATTACTGGCATTTCAAGAAGCTCGCACATGAATACGCAGATTATTCACATTAAATACATTGTGAAATCTTACGAATGATTACCGACTCTCATCTGATGAACTGGAGATTTCTGTCACTTTAAAAACCTCGCAGAGTAATGCACAATTAATTATTCCCAATGAATATATTCTTTAATACATTATTTTAGTATAATATATAATAATAATAAGCATAACAAAATATTATATATAGTAAAAACAATAAATATTTTGTTTTATTCGTCGTAAAGAAATTGTGAAACTGTTTTAACGATTTCTAACTTTTTTCTCATGAATTGAAAATTTGTAACGATTTTAAAAAAACTAACAGATTAATGCGTAGATTATTCGTAAAAAATATATTATGAAATTTCTCACGATTTATCACTCTTATCTAATGAAATGGAGACTTCTGCCATTTTAAAAACCTCGTAGATAAATACACATACTCACTCACAATGAATATATTACGAAAGTTTTTTAACGATTTCCAACAAACTGGCATTTCAAAAAATCCAACGACGAATCGCATAACTTGAAATACCGAAAACTTAGGTAAACATTTGGCGTGTTTTGTTTAAAATTTGTCCAGATTCTTGATTATTTTATCACTTATTCCCGCAAAATAAGGGCCCCATTGGATAAAAACTTATGTTACATAGTAATAAATTATCTCATTCTCGTATGATTGTACTTGGAGTGTAAGTAGAGCACGTTCCACCAAAATTTGTGGTTCGAATCCCGGGCGAGAGCATAAATGGCCTTTCAAATTTCCATATCTTCGAAAAACCTAATAATCTCTACAGTGGATCCGGAACTAAAGTAAGGATAATTGTTCACAACGCGAATTTTGTGGAGTGGGCCACGCACGATTACTCCACAAAATTCGTGTTGTGAACAATTATCCTTACTTTAGTTAGCCTTTTAAGTGGGGTGAATGTAAGAAATTACCACAAACCCCTGAGTGTGCTGTTGGAGTATAAACGGTTAGCTCATTCATCTAACACTTAAACCTTTATGGTTCGTATTCTTGCGAAGGTACAAAACAAATGGTGTCACTGTCGAAAATGTCTAATATCTGTACAAGGTTACCTATGATCTGATTATAAATATTTCGCACTGGAAAGAAAGTTTTCATGCCATTTATACTATCTAAGAACTAATACTACGATGCCATATGTCCTTTTCCTGAAAAAAAGAGAAAAAAAATCTGAAAGGATTAAGAACTTAAATTACGTCCAAAGGGGCGTTTTTTAACGTTTTGCGTGTTACCTTTATTTATTAAATATCATGTTCTTTGCACACTGTAGACAACGAAGAAATTCAGCCAGTAGCATTTTATTCGGTAATACGTGATATTTTACTTTACTGTTGCGGGAGGGGGACAATAATTTTGCAATGTTTGTATGTATAAAGTACGCTTATAAGTGTGCAGGTCAGTGTTTTATCTCAGCTGTTTCTTTCAGTGCACATTGCTACGCTATCTGAACAGGAACGTGGTTCTCATAAGGGAAGGAGGGAGAAAATTGATTACTTCTGTGTTTTTAACTTGCAGGCATTTTTAGAAGTTCATTTTTCATTTATTATTATTTTTCTGTTTTCTCCTTTTAAGGAATGAATATTGCTCTTACATAAGAAGAATTCATCAACTACACGCGAAAGAATAATTTTGTCGTTTAAAAGCAATGTCTAAAATTTATGTTAATATTCTAATGAAATACACTCATTTTTCCATACATGAAAGTACTTGATGTAATTTACAGAAAATCAGTAATAGACATACACAAAGGGTTTTCAAAAACGTAGCAACTGGCTTCCTTTACTTCAATACTAGGCCTACCAGCTACTGATCGCTAACACTGGTATTCGTGTCGAGCTTCAAATCCTGTTGAATGGGCTGGCTGTATGAATGCTTTCGTGATTTTCTCTATGCGTAATATTAATATGAGCCAGTTTCCATTATGAAAACCTCCCCGATGCCATTCCTCGCCTTAGAAGTAGTCTCGCATTAGAACTGTGTCTAATGAATTTAAACACAGTTCTTAAATGTTGACCCAGATATATACTTCCAACTATGCTTTTGAAACTATACAGAATATTATGAAACCATACAGAATATTATGAAAGCAATTTAAACGATGGGAAGTGTATGAAGAGAAAAGTAATTTTTATGTGATTTTTGTAGAACAAAAATTTCAGTTTACAGTTTAATCAAAGCAATAAGTTGTGCGAAATTCGGTGGAGATATTTGAGAGGAAATGTACTGTTCTAAGTTACACTGCTGGCCTCCCAAATTGCAACACGAAGAAAGATAAGAGATATCACAACAAAATTTATTTAGTAGATAACATGTTGACGAAGTATCAAATGATTAAATTTATAGACTTCTGTGAAGTGTGGTTCCTTCTCGAATCAGTAGCCAGAGTAGCCGCCATTGTTGGAGATCACCGCTGCCCCACGCCTCGGCATTGATACAAAGAGACTTTGGATGTGTTCTTAGGATACAGCAGACCAAGCAGCTTCCACGCGTTGCCAAAGTTGATCTGGTGTGGCAGTTTGGGATGTAATCCGAGTCAATCGTTCAGCAACCATGGACCACATGTTTTCTATCTGCGAAAGATCCGAAGAGCGAGCCGACCAGGGAAGGAATTCAATCTGGCGATTGAAGAAGAACCCTTGGATAATGCGTGCCACGTGTGGTCGCGCATTATCCTGTTGAAATATGGCTGTGGGCAAGCCCTGAAGGTAACAAAGGACAACTGGCTCCAGCAGCTCGGAGATGTAGCGCTGGCTGTTTAAAGTACCGGCAAAGCGAACTAGAGGAGTGCGGGAGTGATATCCAATACCGCCCCATACTATAATAGCTGGTGCAGGACCAGTATGGCGGTGCATAATGCAGCTGTTCAGCATCCTCTCTCCAGACAGAAGCGTGACTCGTCAGTAAAGACAATTTCATTCCATTCTGCCGTCCACATCCTTCTTTCATCACATCATTGGCGGCAGAGACGTCGGTGGTTGTGCGTCAAGGGTAGACGAAGCAATGGACGTCTTGCGGTCAGACCGCTCTGCTGTAAACGGCGTGGAATGGTACGCGCAGATACTGGATGATGCGTTACAGACTGAATATGCTGTGCTATAGTTCGTGATGTGACTGAGCGATCCGCCACTGCCATGCGCACAATTTTCCTGTCATCACGTGAAGTGGTGCACTAAGGTGGATGCAATCGAACACGTCGGTCTGTCGTACCCTCCTGCATCCAACGGTCACATATCCGCATTACAGTTGTTTGCTTTCGTCCAACACGACTACCGATTTCCCTGAAGGATAATCCACACTCTCTGTAGGCCACTATCCTTCCTCTGTCGAACTCGGATACTTGATCAAACAATGATCGCTGTTTACTAGGAGGCATAATTGATCGTTTTTTTGTAAAAACCACAAGAAAAACACAATTGCCGAACTTGAAATCGTAGAAAACTCCAAGCCTTAAATAGCGCTTTGAAGTGGCGCCACAGGCGCGCGTGATGTGTGTCTGCGCTGAAATTCTAATCGTTTGCATATCTCACCTCCGCGAACGCATGTTGTAAATTTCATGTTATTTGCATGCTTCCTTCAGGGTGTTGCATTTACGGTGGCCAGCAGTGCATTTTCAACCGACATAATTCAAGACTTCATATCGACATAATTGAAGTCCTATTACCAGCATAATTCAAGCCTTTGAAACAAAAGAACAGCTACGGAACATAAATAAATCATTTTGGTGGCTTATACATTTATTATTAAATATGTAACTGGCATCTTGTGCATTTACTGAATGTGCTATTCTAGTGATTTCGACAAGTAAAGTTAAGGAACTTCTTGTTTTGAATCAGCAAAGTATTTTCACTAACTTGACAACTGAGAATATTTTTTAACGTGTTACTTTAACTGACGAGCGATTTCTTACGTTAAATCTTTCTCTTGTATTTTTCCGTCAACTTCATCATATTTAAGTGACTTTAAACAGACAGCGAGAAAGGAAAGTTAGGGAATGAGTGTTGGCAACTGGAGTTAGTAGAGTTTAAGTCTCGTATTTGATCTGCCAGCTCACCTTGTGTTGACATTTGCTAGTATTTACATTAATAGCTATGTTTAATTTGAAGATGGACTATTATTTTCTAGTCCACTATTTGATTTGTAAATAAGTAAATATTACAGTATTGTTGCATTTTTAGTTCGCAGGAAGCAGTTTTTAAATTCTCTTAATGTTTTAGTTTGCAAACTACCATCAAATAAGCTTTTAGTTGCTTTTACAATTGTTGCATTCAATTTGTGTTGCTGGAAACGGGACGATAATTTGTACGTAGTTTGGGCAGGTTAAACAGGCTTTTAGCTTAAGTGAAATTAAGTTTAACATCACAGTTTTCGTAACTGGAATTTGTTCTAGATCTGTGTAGACCAAGGATGTCAAACTCGCGGCCCGCGGGCCGCATGCGGCCCACAACAAATATTTTTGCGGCCCGGCCAATATATCGGCAAATAATAATATATAATAATAAAATAACATATCGACGAAGAAAAAAATGAAATGTTTACTGCTAAGTAATTAACGATAATTTATTCAGTGTTGTTAGATTACTCACAGCGAGCTGACACACACACTACTTAAATTACAAATGCGTGTGAGTAGCTTGCGTTCAGCTACCTTCGGCTTTTGGGGGACACGTGCACTCAGAACTTGTACGCATCCCCCGATAGCCGAATGTGGCCGAACTCATGGTCTCAGTTTTCCAATCATAGTTTTGTACGATATATTGGTGCATGCATGTGCATGCACTTTGCTTTATTATTAATTATTACTTAATTCATATTGTTACGGATTTCATAGTTATTTATTTAGTTAGTTTTTTTTATTTAGAATTGTAATTAGATTTGCTTCATGTTGCCTTAGCAACGCAGACGATTTTTGAAAAGACAGCTGCGTTGGAAGGTTAAAAATAGAACAGCGCGTGCATTTAATACCTAATAAATAAATATCTCGTAATTGCTGTTGCCATCCACAAAAATCCAGATATTTATAGATGTTTCCAGTATATTCGAGAAATTAATTATAAAGCTTATAAAAGCCGAGAACAAACAACTCATCTCAGTAGTAGCTGTAGTTCTAGCGAACTGTTTGTTTACTTAATGCTGTGATTGATTTGTAGCGATTTCGCTGTGAGATAGAATTAGTTTCTCTGTTTTGAATTGATTTTTGCTAAACGTTTGACATTTTGTGATATTGTTAGAATATTTTTGAAGAAATATTTCAGCATTTTGATTTATCTCTTGTGGAAAGAATAAATTTTTGTTAACTTTTTAACGTTAACCGTGTTTATTCCAGCCCTTTGTATTCAGTATGTCTATATCAAAACCAAGTGGTAGTAAAATTAAACGAAAAATCGCTGACGAACATAGAATATTCCAAGTAAAATGGGAATTAGAATATTTTTGCTGTGAAATAAAAGATAAAATAATCTGCTTGATATGTAATAATACTATTAATGTACCAAAGTTATATAATATTAAACGTCATTACGAACAACACAAATCGAAATATAACAATTACGAAGGATTAATGAGAGAAGAAAAGTTGAAAGAGCTCAAGTTAGGAGTGAAAAAGCAACAGTCCATGTTTAGTAAAGTATTGCAAGAAAGTGAAGCGGCGGTACATGCAAGCTACGTCTTGTCCGAGTTGATAGCTAAACATTCGAAGCCTTTTACTGACGGTGATTTCATCAAGGAATGCCTAATGAAAGCTGGAGAAATTGTTTGTCCTGCAAATGTGAAGGCTTTTCAATCAATTTCATTGTCTCAAAATACAGTTGCGGAAAGAGTTACTGATTTAGCCGCGAATTTAAGTGATCAGATCAAAGCAAAATAATCTAGTTTCGAAAGTTTCTCCATTGC
This sequence comes from Stegodyphus mimosarum, assembly GCA_000611955.2. NCBI lineage: Eukaryota > Metazoa > Arthropoda > Arachnida > Araneae > Eresidae > Stegodyphus > Stegodyphus mimosarum. The sequence goes on along the minus strand of KK114859.1, from coordinate 97,942 downwards.
CTGTGACGAGAGCACGGACATTAGTGGCAAAGCTCAATTAGCAGTGTTTCTTCGTTCTTGTGACAAGAATTTTAACATTTTTGAGGAATTACTGGAACTAATACCGATGCCTGGTACTACCACAGGAGAAGATATATTTACTTGTGTTTTTGGACTTCTGCAGAAATACAATCTACCTTTGGCAAAATTAAATTCTGTAGCTACAGATGGCGCTCCATCAATGACCGGGAAAAACAAGGGCTTCGTAGCATCACTAAGAAAAAAACTTAGTGAAATTCACGATTCAAACATTCATCATATGCATTGTATTATACATCAAGAAGTTCTATGCACGAAAGTAATAAATATGGAGAATGTTTTGTCATATATACAAAAAGTTATAAATTTTATAAGATCTCGAGGTTTAAACCAGCGTCAATTCACTGCTTTCTTAAGTGAGTTAGATAGTGAATATTCGGGTTTGTCCTACTATACCGAGGTACGTTGGTTATCTTGCTCCAAGATTCTCAAACAATTCTGGGATTTGAAAGACGAAATATGTCAGTTTTTAAAAACGAAAAATCAAGACGTAAGTTTGTTTTACGATCCAATACGGATAAAAGATTTATCTTTCTTAGTTAATATAACCAAACACTTAACGGATTTAAATTTATCGTTACAAGGAAAAGATCATATCATTACGAACATGTTTAACATAATTAAAGCATTCAAATGTCAACTACACTCACGTTTGTGATAATTGCAACACCAAGAAGGAATCGTCATAATTGAATGCAATTTAATACACAGTTGAGTGGTAGTGGTACAAATAAATGATTAAATGTTCAAAGCAAACAAACAAGAGATCAGAATCAGTATTTTGTGTGGCCACCACGCGCCGCAATAAGTGCTGCTACACGACGTGGCATGGAGTCAAACAAAGTTTGAATGTCTGACTGAGGAAGAGCATTCCATATCGTTTGTACGCGTACCCAAAGTTCGTCTGCAGACGCAACAGGACGAGGATCACGAGCAAGACGCCGACCAATGACATCCCACACATGTTCAATTGGCGACATATCCGGGGAACACGCAGGCCAAGGAAGAAGCTGTACCTGCTGCGCTGCAAAGAAGGATTTAACAATCCGAGCAGTATGAGGGCGGGCATTGTCCTGTTGAAATACAGCGCCTGGCAAGCTTTGAAG
>KK114859.1:39360-95775 GCA_000611955.2 Stegodyphus mimosarum | reverse complement strand
TAGTTCTTTGGGAAAAACAACTTAAAAATGAAGATTTGACGCACTTCCCGACGTGCAGCATGAACAAATCAAGTTTAGATGATATTTGTTCGTATCAAAAAAAATGAAGAACGCAGAAAAAATTGCAAATTTAACAACTGAATTTGAAACGAGGTTTAATGATTTTAGTTCCCTCGAAGACATATTTTTTTTGTTTTCTTCTACTTTCTCAATAAATATTGACTCAGTACCCAACCATATGCAAATGGAGGTAATCGAGATTCAATGCAACTCAAATTTGAAAGCAAAATTCATTGAAGTGGGCGTGCCTGAATTTTACAAATATTTACCAGCCAGGTTTGAAAATATTCGAAAATTCGCATATGAAATTATTTTCATGTTTGGTAGCACTTATCGGTGCGAGCAGTTATTTTCAGTCATGAAAGGTAATAAGTCTCCTATTAGAAACCGTATTAATGATGCTCACCTTGGGTCAGCGTTGAAAGTTATCACTGCAAACAAAATTTCTCCCGAAATAGGAAAGATAATAGCAGAGAAGAGATGTCAAGTATCAGGACGTAAACATTAAATTTTCTTGTTCTTTTCTATATAAATATATATATATATATATGTTTATTATTGTATTATTCGAAATAAATCTACGTTTCTATGAATATTGATTTTTTTTTTGCGGCCCGCCTAAAGTTAAACCTTGTTTGTTTGGCCCAAGTGTACCTATGAGTTTGACATCCCTGATGTAGACAATCACGTTTTTTCTGGGTTCAAACCACAATAAGTTATTTTTAGACCACAAAAATAACCTCCCTGTAGACTTCAGCTTACAGTAAGCCGAGGCTATTAGCTTACAATTCTGCACTTTATTTCTAGGAATTTTGTAATTCGAACTACATATCTACGATTTGATTGTTGAATTTTATGTGGCGTAAGAGCGAAAAAAGTAACATTTGATAATTTAAAAGTTAAAATGACCAAAAAGAGTTGTGCCGTCAGGAGTGAGTCCGGAAAGAGATCCGTAAATTGCGAGCTCAAAAAATCTAAACACAGTGGCGCAACAGCTCCTAGTTAGCCATAGCCTACAGGGGACTTAAATCTGCTTTCTAGACCATGAACCCTGGGATGCATGAGCATCAACGGGGACACATGGTCAGCTTGTCGCAGAACCCCCGGCATGTGGTCCCCAAGAGAACTTGGCGCTCATTTTGTCGACCCACTCAAGGGATGAAAGGCTGAGTCAACCTTGCCCAGCCCCGGGATCGATCCCCAGACCAGTGGTGCTGTTGCGCAACGTGCTAGCCACTGCGCCACCGGGCTTTAAATTGCGAACTCAGCGAGAGCATAAAGAATCTCAACAGACCCTCTGGTGTGAGGTTAAAATCTGAATCCTCTCAGAGTTAATCCCTATACAAAGGCTGAAAGTAATTTTTTACTGAAAAAAATTGCAGTGAATGCATTAAGATCCTTTTGGCTTTGTTAGGAATTTCGAAATATTCTGCATGAGTTTATGAAAATTAAGGAGTTCTTGATTGTATGTAACCTCTTCTTGGGTCCACCTGGGCAGGGTGAGGGGGGCACGGCAACATATCCTTCTTCGAAGATAAACTGCTAATTGGGCTCACGTTCCACCAAGATTGGCGACTTCGGTTTCTGAACGCTATGGGAGTCCAATTATATTTCAAAGAAATAACACTGCAGTCACGACAACTAGCTTTTATTTGTGGAGCTTCACGTCCAGCTTTAGTGGTGAACCGTAATGATGCTGCTGAGTCAACATTTTCTAGACTGTACGGTGTTGGCTGACTTCAGACTCCGCCTGGGCTGTGTAATTGCTGAATATGTAGATTAGTTCTCCTAAATTGGTATAATTCTATTAAGCGTATCAAAATCTCTGGTCAGAGGCCTTCCAGGGAGTTCAATGTTGCCATTTAATTTTTTTTTAATTTCAAGAATATTGCAATATGAGTCTAGATTCCAGCTGCGTCTTAAAACGAGCTTTTGCCGCTGTGGACGAGATACACAGCGGCAAAAGCTCGTTTTAAGTTTTAAGTCGTCTCACAGTTAGACGAAATATGACGCCAATCAGCTTCCAAGATCTAAGTGTCTTTGTGTTTTATAGTTAGTGGGTACTACAAGTATACCGATTCCATGCAGACTGACGAATAATTCTAATTTACTGCTCCGCAAGCTGTTATTTTGGTCTTGACCAAGCGAGTTTCTACACATAGAAACAGATCTACTGCATCTTAATTTGGTAATAATGACAATAAGAAGTAGTAAAAAATATTAATTAATTAATTACTTTAAATGTTTAGAAATGCCTCCCCATGGTATTCAAAAGCGTTTTCAGATTTTGATTTTGATTTTGATTTGTAGAACCTCTAGAAGTTGCCAGGGTTCCCCGGAGCACAGGTTGAAGACTACTCGTCTGTAATAAAGAACGCCAAGACATACACATTGAATTATAAAGTTCTGCAGAAAGTTTAAATATTTAAAGGAGTGAGGCTGTAAGACTTATTTAAATTAACACATTTCTTATTTTGAACTTTTTCTGCCTTTCTGCTGTATCGTCTACTCAACTAGAAAATATAAGTGAAATGAGTTTAACTAATGAACTAACATTTAGTTATTAAGAGAGAGGGTTGGTAACCTCAGCTTGCCGTTCTGAAACGTCTTTGTTATTGCCCGCGTGTTCCTAAAATGTACTCGCTGTACTCCTGCTGAGAAAATGCTGAATCACTATTGGCTGATCCGATTGATACGTAACAGCGTCACTTGTTTGGTCACGTGACAAAGCGATTGGACGGAAGGCGAAAAGTACTGTGGAGCATGTTATAAAAGTTTATTTATTCGTTGCTGTATAAAACCAAATAAACTTCATACGCATATACATTTACAAATGAATAATAAACCATTAAAAGATATAGCTAGTAAAGAATGTAGAACACGGAATTCTTCAGATATAAAAGCTTGAAATATTTCATTTGGACAACATAACAGGCATTTACTAGAAAGAGAAATTTCATCGAACAAAATGTATAATGATGTAAAAGAAATTTCGTTACCAGAACATAAAGGTAATTACAGTTGTACATTATAATAATGTAACATTACGATAATACAAACATGTTTACAGTTATATTGCAGTATGTAAATAGAATCATTTTAAATGTCAGAAATTGTGAAATAACGTGAGATTTTAATTTTTGGAGAGTGGGAGTTTGACATGAAGGGATGTTTTATTTATTTATTTTTAATAAAACAAGACTGCTTTTGTATTTCCGAATATTTTTGATAGAAGAAGGATTTAATCTTTTAATATTTCATTGATTGTGTTAATATTTTCTGAAATCAAAATTTTAAGATGGAGTACTATTATATTTTGCATTAATAACTGAAATTCTGAAAAACAATATTGTTTTTGATTATTTGAAAATATAAAGCAAATTCTAATGAAGTTTGTCTTTGGTGGCTCGACTGTACCTTATCATCATTCCCAGGAAAAAATATTTGTATCACGACATACTTCAAGCGCATGGCGAGGTACATAAATCTACACTGCTGGCCACCCAAATTTCACCACCAAGAAAGACAAGAGATATCACAACAAAATTTATTTAGTAGATAACATGTTGACCAAGTATCAAATGATTAAATTTATAGACTTCTGTGAAGTGTGGTTCCTTCCAGAATCAGTAGCCAGAGTAGCCACCATTGTTGGAGATCACCGCTGCCCCACGCCTCGGCATTGATTCAAAGAGACTTTGGATGTGTTCTTAGGATACAGCAGACCAAGCAGCTTCCACGCGTTGCCAAAGTTGATCTGGTGTGGCAGCTTGGGATGTAATCTGGCTCAATTGTTCAGCAACCATGGACCACATGTTTTCTATCGGCGAAAGATCCAGAGGCCGAGCCGGTCAGGGAAGCAATTGAATCTGGCAATTGACGAACAACCCTTGAACAATGCGTGACACGTGTGGTAGCACATTATCCTGTTGAAATATGGCTGTGAGCAAGCCCTGAAGGTAACGAAGGACAACTGGCTCCAACAGCTCGGAGATGTACGCTGGCTGTTTAAAGTACAGGCAATGCGTACTAGAGGAGTGAGAGAGTGATATCCAATACCGCCCCATACCATAATACTCGGTGCAGGACCAGTGTGGCGGTGCGTAATGCAGCTATTCAGCATCCTCTCTCCACGGTGTCTCCAGACTCGAATCCGACCATCGTGGTGTTGCAGACAGAAGCGTGACTCGTCAGTAAAGACAATTTCATTCCATTCTGCCTCCACATCCTTCTTTCATCGCACCATTGGCGGCGGAGACGTCGGTACGTAAAATGTATATCTAAAAGCTGCTTAACTAATTCTCACTAGTCTTTTGCTTAAGAGGAGAGATACTCTCATCGAAGGCTTATTAAAAGATATGTGTTTCTTAGCTGCTTTTCCGATTAGGAAATACCTGAAAGGCCAAGCCAGCCATGAACCTGCCTTGGATCAGCTTAAAAATGTTTTGCTGCTTTAACTATGGAGCTAATAGTGATGCGTGTTTAGTAAAAATCATAATCTTTGTATATATAATAAAGTATGTAATAAATATATTATGTCTGCTATATATTTAGGATAATTTATGTGACGGTAATATGTAGAATAAAAACAATACGTGATTCCATAATGGCGTTAAATATTGGATTTTGAGAGAGAAAAAATAATGTTTTTCCCCACTCACACATAGGGAATTTTTTTTCCATTTTTTTTCATGTTGCCACAGTGATTTCAATTTTTCCATTAATATTAATGTTAATAACTTGTAGGCTATTTTGAAGCAGAAAGCATGAAAAATGAGCAATACTCTCGCCGGAACTCAAACCTGGACCTCTCGAATACGCGCCAAGTGTGCTAACCTTTACACCACGACGTCATGCAGAAAGGAGGGAGATTTAAAGGGCGACTGGAGATTACGGGACCCAATCACCAAATCCTGTTGGTGAAGAATCATCATCCACCACCTTTTAGTTCGGGCACTAATGTAGAGACATTAGGCTTATTTAAATCTGGAGACATGAAAAATGAGCAATACCCTGGCAGGGACGTCTCTAATATACGCCGAGTGTGCTAACCGTTATACCCCGAAGGCATGCAGAAAGGAGGGAGAACATACCTTATAAACTGTTGTAATCATAAAACACTGATGGTCTTTAAAAGTGTAACATTACAGAAGACAGTAGATATCAAAGATAAATTTATTACACAAATAACTTTTAATACATGGGTAGACTGTACACTAGTAAACAATCAGTTAGACTTGGAGTACATGGTTTAAAAAATCAGTTTGACTTGGTATATAATGCTTCATACAGTCATTACATAAAACTGCTGCATAAAGATAAACATGACACTAGATATGCCCCTGGAATATGTGAGAAAATGGGATTTCAAAGTATTACCGGTGTTTAACTTGTCTATATACTCAATGAAAGCTACTCCTTTACATACGAAAACACTATACCTCCTGGAAAGATATCATTTTTTCGAATGTTAGTCGGAATATATCGAGTGTTTGCTTCTTTCCATTTGTAAACATGTCGAGAATCATTCTGTAAAGCAAAGTGGAACTTATCAGTGAACAGAACAAACCTGCACTGATTTTCACTCTACTTTCCATGATTATGCGCCCAATTCAAGCGGGACGCACAATGTCGGTCATCTAGCATACAATCATCTTTCATGTAGCATTTTGAGTACTGTCTTGGCATATTATCCTTCATGTAGCAAAAACAAGCCCAGAGCTAAGCTGAGATTACAGTCCGGTCGCAAAGCGTGAATTAAGCCGCAAATACCTGCCATTTTCAGAAGTGGTAACTTTTGAATTATCTTCGTTATATCTTCGAGAGGCTAAGCCAGTAGTATTTAATTGGTTCCATAATCGGCTTACCACTGAGCTGTCGATATTTAGTCATCTTACAACGTCAGACTGTCTTTGATTGATTTGCTTTTAATCGGCCTTGGGCTCGATAATGCAATTCTGATGATAAATATCGCCTCGGAATCATTTTTACACTTTAGCTATCTCAAAAGTTTTTAATATACCATTGTTCTCTGAATAGCGATTCCTTCCTAAAGAGATGCTTTTAAACTGTATCGTATTCACGTAAAGCCATGGCAGTGCCACTCTTTTGTACAACGCTACTGAATATATAGCTTACTTTTATTTGCAAGATATTCAGAATTCAAGAATTTCGAACTACGTTTAGACGCTTAGTCGTGATTTTCCAGTTTGTTGCTAAATTTTCGGAAACCAATGTATTTTAAAGAGATTTGTGGTTTTTGAGTTTTACTATTGAAATTGTATTTAGTTTATTTCCTTCCTTTCTGCCTCTTTTTTCTACGAGGTTCTCTCATTCCAGAATTTATCTAGGTTTGAGTAGCAAGCAGGTTTTACTATAAAGTTGAGAAGAATTACAAATATGTGTGCATGAGTTTTGGCATGCTCTCGTCGGCTACTCCGCTGAGTGACGTATTGGCGACTCCAGCGCTGTTCTTGATTAAGGTACTGCGGACTGAAGTTAAATACAGATTTTGTAACTCATGTGTTTGAATTTCAGTCTGAGACTAGGTAAAGCTTGTAGTCTCTGCTCAGGTTAAGTTAAAATTGCTGAACTGATAGAAGCAGTTTGTGTGGAAACCAGGCCAAGTTGGGCGATAAATTTCGGTTTTTGCATTTTAATTTGATCTCTGTCAAGTGGTGAGGTAGAATCAATTTGAAGTGTTTTTAAATCCCTTATAGCTATTATAAAATAACATGTGTTATTTTTTTATAATAATAAGAGTAGTCTTTTATAATAGTTATGTTATTTTTTATAACAGTTTTACGACAGTTAGAGTAGCAGTATAGTAATTATTTTAAAATTTCTAGGTTTATGGAAATGTTTCAAAAGAGAACGTTTTGGAATAATTTTCATATCTAATCAACGCTCTGGGTAAACAGGTGCATTGGTGGTCCGAAAAACTGGCTGTTTGAAGAGGTCAAGCTCGACTGTATGGAAGAAAATTCCAGAGATGTTACAATCGTATAGAGAAAAATTCGTCAAAGATTCAATATAAGAAGAAATTAGCTGAATATAAACGAGAAATCAACATTAATAAAAATTGTGATTGGGTACAACTATGCGACACTTTGAATATTCATCAACCTGTTGGCATTCCTTACTATATTGCTGTTAATAAGTATAAACCAACTTTACAAATTGCCTCTTTGAAATATCAAGATGGATCTTATACTAAGAATGTAGACGAAACAATAAATTACCTCCTACAATATCACTTTCCTTGTGATACTACTTACGGTGATCTAACATGTCATTATCAAGTTAGAACAGATTGTAGGATACCTCCAGAGACAGTAAATGATAATGATTTTACTTTGGATGAAGTGGAATTTACTCTTAAAAAGTTCAGTAAAGGTAAAGCTCGTGGTAAAGATGGACCTGACAATGGATATTATTTTAGATATCTTTGAATGTAATAAAAAAGTCTTTGGAGCTATTTTGAATGAATGTCTTCGGAGGGGAATTTTTCCTGAATGTTGGAAAGAGGCTGATCTGGTTTTGTTTAACAAAGAAAGAAAGGATAAAGAAGATCCTTCCTCCTTCTTCTCCTTCTTCTTTTCGCCCCATTTGTTTACTACCTTCCTGGGGCAAGGTGCTGGGTAAATTCATGACACAACGGTTACAACATTATTTATTATCAAATAATCTTTTAAATAAAAATCAGTTTGGTTTTATGCCGGGTAAAAGTACTACCCAGGCTATAGATAATTTAATTTCTGACATCCTTCTCAGGAATGGTAAACATACTGCAATTTTATCCTTAGATGTAAACAGCGCTTTCAAAAATGTTTGGTGGCCAATTTTATTAAAGGTATTAAAAATATGAAATGTCCAAGAAATATTTTCTTATTAATATGTGATTTTCCGAATAAAAGAAAAGTTTCCTTATATGATGGTAATAAGTGGCATCACAGAAATTATCAAAGGGGTTGTCCCCAAGGCTCTCTTTCTGGTCCACTTCTGTGGAATATTATTGCTATTATAGCTTTAAACATAACCTTACCACAAAATGTTAGTATACAAGCTTATGCTGACGATTTTGTTTTATTGGCTACGGGAAGTGGTCGTCATACTATTGATAAAGTTTATATTTCGCCACTCAAGAACTGGAGAAGTGGTCTTTCCATGTTAAACTTAAATTTGGGTATTGCCAAAACTAATACTAGATCAATACATCCTAGGTGCAAACTGTATGGACAACCAATTAGAGTTTCTAAGACAATCAAATATTTGGGCATTACGATCGATGAAAAGCTCACTTTCATATCTCACCTAGATCAAATAAAGATCGAATGCACCCATATTCTTAATAGACTTAATAAAATGAATCTCCAAGGTAAAGTTCTTAAGAGTTTATATAAAAGAGCTGTTGAGAGAAAGATATTGTATGCATGTGGCGCATGGTGGACTGGAACGGTCCGAATGCGTAACAAAATTTTGCAAATTCGAAGAATCGCTTTATTTGGGATTACTAAGTGTTTTGGAACTATTTCCACAGTAGTTCTTCAGATTTTGGCTGGATGTCCTCCGATCGATATTTCAGTGGAAAAATAATATTCTATTTTAAAATTAAAAGCTGGTTATAAAACTGTCGAGTGTTTCTGTGAAATCTTCTCAGCTAGAGATTTTGATTTTGAGAGAGGTTTAGACATTCATCCAGCTTTGTTGAAACGGTTATATTGACATAAAGACCTTCTCAATATGACAGGCTACACGTTTTTACAGATGGATCTAAATTAAATGGTCATGTGGGGGCTGCCTTTTGTGTGTTCTCACACGAGAAACTAAGCTTACAAAGGAAATATAGACTTTCTGACAATGCCTCTGTCTATCAGGTAGAGTTAGTGGACCTGCGAGAGGCCTTATATTGGCATATTTCTAATTCTGCGCTGATATTAAACTCTTTTGGACGAAGAGTCACATTGGTACCACTGGTAACTAGTTAACAGATAAATTGGCAAAGGCTGCTACTGAAAATCAAATTATTGATTTTCAAGTAAAGACTTCCTTTGACAGTTTGAAATCCTTGTTGAAAAAGAAAAGCGTGACCCTATGGCAAGCAAAGTGGAACGACCCAGATTCTAAAGGAAGATTAACATATAATTTAATCTCAACTGTGAGAGGAGATGCCTAAGTGATAAGTATCTAAACCAAGCTTTAACTAATCATGGACACTTTCCCTTTTATTATAATAGGTTTTCGATTAAAAATTGTGCCTGTTCATGAGGCGTGAGTAATGTCGATATTGAGCACCTCTTGTTTAGATGCTCGTCTATGAAAAATATTGTTCTAAGATTTATTCCAGATATTGATAAATTTAATACTCTAAAGGATCTAAATAAAAATACAGTGACTAAATTGAAATTGTCAAATTTCATAAAATATGTATCTGTAAATGAAATAAGTTTATATATTGATTGTGTTTAATATTTCCCTATTTGTTTTAAGAAAACCTAGGCTGTTTATGATATTCTGTTATTTTATTTATTTGTATATGTAAGTAACATATTTTTATGCATGTATGTAACATGTGTTATATCTTACAAAGTATGCAATAATGTGTTTTTGGTGGTGTAGCTGGCTTAGAAAGACTTTAAGTTCATATTTTAGTTTCATATTTCTTCATTTCAAAATAATAAGAAATCATCTTCGTTTAAATTTTAAATTTTACAACACAATTTATTATCTACAGATCTAGAACTTCCTAAATATTCAATATTATATTTTGCAAGTAAATTATTGACTGTGTCATTTAGTTCCCATTATTAGGAATGTAAATTAACCAGTTTTCGTAATCCATACGTCTTCTGTTTCTCATTTCCCTTATGAATTTTTTTCTGTATTCTTTATCTGTTTTTGATTCTCTAAATATTCGCTGGGATGCGTTCTTATTTTGTCCTTTTTCAAAAATTGTGATAGCTATATCAGGATTGAGTCTGTTTAATACACTGTCACTTTACCTACGAAACATTTATCACTCTCCTGATTTTAGTTCTTCTTTTAATACATTTATCATTTCATTTGTATTCTCATTTTTCAAAATTCTGTTAAACTCTATTACTAATATTTCTCTAAATTCAATATTATAAAATTCCTCATCGAGTATACAAATATAATATTTTATATCTTGATATATATTTAATTTACGAATACATTTATCTAAATCGTATTTAATACCTGTATGGAGTAATTTTATAATGGAATATTTCAATGATTTTTATGTAAAAATCTTACAGACATTTTCAGAATAACAGATATAATAACATAACAGATATTAGCTTCATTATAATGAAATAAATGTTTTCTTAGAGTAGGAAATAATATTACTTTATATTCATCATAACATACAGTATTCAGCCTAGGTAAGAAAATGATTTTATTTATCGAGTTTATATTGTTATCACGACAATCTAATTCTTTTAAATTTATTAAAGTTTCTATTTCTTCAAATGAAAATCATTTATTATTACTACAATCTAATTCTTTTAAATTTATCAACTGTTCTGTGCCTTCAATTGAAAGTATATTGTTTTCATACCATTCTAATATTTTTTAATTTATCAAATTTTCTAGTCTTTTATGTGAAGTCATGTTATTTCCAGAAAAATATAATTCTTTAAAATTTACTAAAATTTTATTCTAAATCTAAACTATCAAAAATAAAAACTAAGTAAAAAAATCAAGTGCGTTTCCTGTTTCTACAGCGTGAAGAAGTTTTTCAATAGCTTTCACTTTTCTACATATATTAGCTAATAAATTAGTATTAATTCTATAATAATGTCTTTTAAGGAAATCATCTGATACATATTTATATAAATCTGGGCTACAGCAGTCTACTTTATCTTCATGTTTATTTAAAAAGTTTTCACTGAAATCTTGATTTTTAATTATTTCGTTCCAATCTACTGCATGTTTTAACTCTTCCATAGTAGTTTCCGATAATTTCTGATATCTAGAAATTAATTTCATATTTAATTTTCTAAAAATTTTAAATTCATATTTAATTTTCTAAAACTTTTTAAATGAAATTAATAATTTAAGTTTGATATTCTGAAAGTTTATCCCAATTTATTTTTTCTTTGTTATCTAAAATGGATTTTTCGGATAATTCTGGATATCTAGATATATCCCAATTAATAAGATTTTCATGCATAAACATAAACGGTTCAGATAATTTTTGATAGCTGAAATACTATCCCAAACCACTTTATCGTTCTATTCACTTACGAAAGATTCAGGTAATGTTTGATATCCAGAAATCAAATCCCAGTAAACAGCATTTTCAAAATTTCTAATTTAATCGTCGTTTAAAACACTGTTTTTAGAAACTTCGCATCAATTAACATCCATTTATTAAGGATAAAAATTCATGCCTTCCTAAATGGTTTCCATTCTAAAACTTCAATTTTCAAATAAGTTTCAGTAGCAATTTCCTTCTTTGTTCGAATTTTTATTTTAAATATATCACTGATACGAATATGTGCAAAAATTATTTATTTATATTTAAATCTGCACCCAAAATAAAAAATATACTTTTAAAAAGATGAAGAAGTAACCTTACAGATTCATAAATCTGTAACTCCAATTATGATACGTATTTAAGAAAAAGGCAAGTTATTCAAATTTATATGACGAAAAGAATTACAATAAATAAAACACAATTAAAGAAAAATGGAGGATTTTTTAAAAATTTTTAGCAGCCCTCATGCCTCCATTAATAGCTGATGCTAAATTTGCAGTTTCACCTTTAGGAACAGATTCTTTATCAAGTTTAGTTAGTTCAACTGTACAAGCAGAGGGCCTTAAAAAAACGCGGAATGAAAATGATCTAGTGCATTAGATACATTACCTAAAAAGATTAAAAAATTTGAAACTGGAATTATTAATTTAGATGTATGTACAGGTCCTGGAGTTCACTGAGTTTTTTATTATAATGATCCTTTTTGTGAATTTAAAGGAGGTAAAAATTAAACTAAAAAAAGATTTATTCCTGATAATATTAGAGAATTTCTTAATTTATCTAATAAAAAAGTGTATAGCCTATATTGACGCTTTTCAACAACATCCTGCTTCTGTAAAATTTAGTTTTTGTATGAAATATATTTCTAAAAGAAATAATGATATTTTGCAAAGAAAGTACTCGCTTCTTTTACGAAAATTCCTAGGAAACATAACGAAAATTTAGTTTTAAAGTGATAATAAATGAATACCATTTTTTCAAAGATGTTGAATATGTGTAAGATTTTCCGATCTCTTAAGCTTCATTCTCATTCTGCCAAACTGACAGCGGACAAAATATAAAATTATTTGATCAGATAACCTTTTCGGATACTAAAAAAGAAAACAGTAGTTTACTATAGTTCGGAAGATGAATTTGTTTATGATACTAACACATATATATATTTAAAACAGTTTTATTTAATAAAATTGAAAGAAAAAATAATGGTTTTGTAACTTACAAGGCAGATGAAGTGCTTTTAAATTTCACAGATAAAACCCTTTATGGAAGGACAAATAATTTTTTATTTTTTACAAAAAGTTTGGGATTATTTTAATATTCCAAACAAAAAAAATAAAACCTTAAAAATACAGTGAAAATATGTGAATTAATTCTTATAGAGAGACGACTGCCTTGTACAACATCTGAAAATGATAGTATAAATCTGGAGTATTTTCTTGCTTCCTTCTAGCCGAAAGTCCTTAAAGAATATAATCGTAATAAATGGAAACCACAAAAATACGTTGTTATTGTAAAGTTGAGAAACTATTAAATGAATTTTATACTCAATTCTCTTATCTGAAATTTGAGTATCACAGTATTTGTAAAATTTGTAAATCAAAAATTCACAATGCAAAATATGATTGTGAATGTAGTAAACAATATTCTTATGCTCATAAAAAAGGCATTTAAAGCGTAATTATTATACCAAACGCACTTATTAACAACCAACCAAATTAGCCTATTTCTGAATCTTTTCGTAAAATTTAGTTATTAATTTTATTTATTTAGATATAAAAAACCATGATATTTTATATATAAAATGAATAAATAATTCTTAATTAGTTAATTATATTTTCCAATATATTTGGTTCTAAGATGAAAAACATTTCCTTTCAAAAATGTTTCCTAATAAATGGAAGACACACCGAAAACAAAGACTGTAAATGAACTTAGAAAAACTTTAAAACAACTCATTATCAAAAAATCTAGCGGTTTATAAGAAATATAATTTAACTAAACTATTACCCTAGTATATAAGAACAGGTGAATATAAATATGTTTTCAGGAAAACGTAACAAAATTAAGAAGATATTTAACTCATTTAGTTTGAAATATGATAAAGAAATAAGATTTTATAGCTAAAAAAGATAAAACAGATCATAAACCTGTAAGGCATTCCTCATTCCGTCGCATTAAGTCCGCATTCCCTGCCGAACCAGGCCCAGAGGTTCAACCCCTGTTCTCGAACATTGGAGGGATTGTCACCAACGCACCTGGTGTAACACAGACCCCAGGGCGCCACTGGTTGTCGATTTGCTACCCACCAGTTACACTGGCTGCTCGTCGCTAAAGAACATTACCCAGAATACCCGGAGTGCCACCCCAGGCAGAACCCGGGACACCTACTCGGGCTGCTAGAGCCTTGAGCTCTAGGACTTGCCAGACCTACCACTCTAGGACTTGTCGACCAATAAGGGATTTTTCTGGGGCCTTTAGAACTATTAGTTTCATAATTTGTACATCCCCCTGGCCGGGACTGCCTAGGTACAGATCCTAGCCAGTCGCTTCGCAGAGTTTTCTACGTCGACCCCTGGGGGGGGGCTTCAAATGGTAATGTGAATAAGTGCTTCTTACAAATTGGAATTGTATAATTTTTTTTAGCAATATTTTTTAAACGGTCACGTAGAATATGGATCTGTCATATTTTGGATAATTTGAGCTTATGGGAACGAATTTCTTCGTATTTGACTGATTCGGTTGTGGATAACTTAAAGGGATACTTCTCATTAACGTTTTTATTTTCAAATGCAGCCAGTATGAAATATTTACTTTCTTAATTTTTTTCCCCTTATAGCTATTAATTTTTACAATCTGGAGGCCTATTTTATTCATGGTTAAGCTGGAACCATCGGTCTGCAACCAATCAAGTATTCAATATTTAATAAATCAAGCAATCGTTTTGAAATATCGCTCATAATACTAATGATAAAGTATTATCGTAAGATATTCTGTAATAAATTCAATTTGAGTTTCTCCCACCAGCTGCTGACTGTCTAAAACGAGTGAACTCTGGTAATTTGACCCAAGTTTGAATCCTAGCTGTATGGGTGTTTTCATCCTTTCCCTGCCTGTGTAACGTATATACAACCAGTTTCCTTTAGTCTTCCACTAAGGAAGCTTCCCTTTGGCAGATAACTGCTATATGCTTTTGCATTTAAATTTCAAGAGCAATCTAAAGACATATGCCAAATTTGGGATTGTTTGTAAACAAAAATCCAGTCTGCAGAAAATGAGGAAATCCTTTGTAAAAAATTTGTCAAATCGATTAAATCCCTTAGGTATGCGAAATAATAATTATTATTTCAAACGTATCACATTGGTTTATACATTTTAACTTCGCAGCATGAAAACTACATATCTGTTATAACTAATCTGCAAACTTAACTGGAAGATAGATGGGTCAGTTTTCTCTTTTTTATTTTGTGAAGTTAATTCTTTTTATAAATAAGTGCGTAAAACAATGCTACGTAACTGCGTATTCGTTGTTTGCTTCGATTTCGATATTCTCCATGCGTAGACAATTTAATCCGGTACTTCCCATTTATATATTACTGCAAAACTCTCTGTAGATAGCTTGGGATGAGCAATTTTTAATGTTAAAAATCTTATGACAAAAATTCAGTAATAGGAATTTCCGTTACACCAGCTCTGAAAAACTAACGGCTATGTTAAGAAATGACATGCCAGTTCAAACCTGAACTAGATTTTCCTACTACAAGCAGGAAATAGGGGACAAAATTATTATGCGCAGAGAAAAATTCTCCTGTGAGGTAATCTATTGTATAGAAATCAAGGAAAAAGCACTATGTAGCAATCAAGCAAATGATGCTGTGCACTAACAATCAACCTGGCTTCTAAATTTTGATGGTCAACTACAACTGTCGGTTCTTAAATTTCAAGTGAATATTGGTTCTTAAATTCCGAAAGTTGGTAACACCATTTTGAAATTCTATTTGCAGAAGAGAGATGACCTTCTCATTGCATTACATTTGCTTTATAAATTGACTTTTGTTTTCAGTATTCATCAAATCAATTGTATGGAATTAACTTTAGAACATTAAACTAGATCTTATAATGAGATATAATAAAGAAATTTAAGCATTAAAGTTGTTTTAAATGGATCAAATAACAATTAATTATGGCATTACGTAAATTTCTGCTTCTCGGTTCCCCGAATCCATCCATTCATAGTAGTGATGTCGTGCAGTTTATTTCAAACGTCGCAAGTATTTAGTTTTCCTAATAAGATTTGCTGGACACGATTAAAAGATGAAGATAGCGAAATCAGAAACATTTAAAAGTTTTAACCATATGACAAAAAGCAAAATTCTCGTTAATTCAAATTGAGATATCTAACTAAGGATGAAAATAATTTTAAGCTCATAACTATTTAAAATTCGAAAGCCCTAGACAAAAGGAGAATATACTGGAAGAACACTCTGAAGAAGGCCTTGGTACACTATGAGCTGTCGTGCCGTTGACGATGACATTTTGTTTTCTTAAAGTTGTCGAAGGGAACACCGTTGCTTTAGTAACGAGCAAAAAGTAGTTAAACTTATTTTTATGGAGTACAACAGTGAAAGAAATTAACTTTTTAATTATCAAGGAGTCACGTTTTAAGACAATCAACCTTTAAGCTTACCAAGGAAAAAGGTACCAGCGAAATTCGCATTATAAAAGAGAAATTTTGAGTCGGAAATATTAGTTTCATCGGCGCATTTCATACTGAGCATTCTAGACAGTAGGAACTTCACTTTCATTCAGCTAATTTATTTTACAGTTAAAAAATATTTTCAGGAATTTAAAAATTGTTTTAATGACATTAACAGGTACTTTATAAATGGTACTAAATGCGAGTCTATTTCTGATAATGCTTTATCAAATAACATGATGGGTACATTTGATCCATTTAACTATATATAGATTTTAAAATATAGATCACATCAAATTTCAGAAAATCACAAGATTCATATTCTCAGGAAATAAAAGATTTTCCCTATGTGTAATGTAAATACGAGCACTTTAATCAAAGAACTATAGGAGGGATCTATATATTAAGCCTTCAGAAATGCCCAATTGCCTGACTGTGCAAATAATTATAAATTATATCAGAATATTCTGACACTACCTTTGAGTCACTTTGTATGATTTGCTTGTTCTCCTTTAATGGTCTTCAGAAGCTAAGGTATTACTGTATATTACCGTGCTTTCTGCCATGGTCTTAGTGGAGCACGTCAGATAACACTGTAGAAGTCCATGGTTCTAATCTCAGCGAGGGCACAGCTGAATTTTATATTTTCTGTTTCGAAAAGATCCGAAAGTTTCTGCAATGGGGTTCTAACGACTGGTTTGGTTGAATGGGCCTTATACCTCTCCCCACTCATCTTTTAAGTGGGACAAAATGTAAGAGATTATCATATTTTATTATGCTTGTTATCTGGATGTAAGCGGTTACTTTGAAAATTCCACGGCTCTTATTCCGACGAACGCACACTTGATTATCGAGTTCAGAAAAACTTGATAGTCGCTACAAGTTGAATTGCGAGTAGCATAACGGATATTTCTTACTAGGAAGTCTATAACAAAAATATATTGTTTCTGTAAGGCAAATACATCCCATTTAACATACACAGTAAACAAGCAGAATAAAATAGTTATGTTTTTATATAGGTAATATTCTGCTAAATTCCTGGCAGGAGATCATCCATATTAAGAAGTATTGGCCTTCCCAGTTCTGTTAAGTAAAATCAAGTAATACAATTTCAACAAAATTGTTTTATCTGGAATGCAATTTGGAAGCATGAAGATATTACGCATTTTGCTAAATTTAATACTATTTCATGCGTTAAATTTGGTTGTGAAGTTAACAAAGCTGGTTAACTAACAATATAACAAAGCGATATAAATGAGCTCCCTCTTATTTGACAAAAAGTGGCAATTTTTTTAAAATGAGATTTTGTATTGAAAACTTTTGTACCCGTGGTATTAGAAATAAGTATTATTATTTATGTCAGCGATATAAACATTAATGACACTGTGAGGTTCTTACTATTTAAATCTAAAGTTCTAACTTCGAACCCCATGAACACTTAACAAGCGAATAATCGCTCAAGTGTGAACAGAACACGTGAGACTTGAGAAGGGTTTAAAACCCTTTATTTTTCAATATATTTACAATCAGTTCCGACTTGGAACTTTACATAAAGCCGACACTCGGGCTTGAACTTAAATCATAATAATTTGAACTAAAATTAGCTTAACTAAAGCTCTTAAAGGGTATAGCCGAAGCTATCAGAATCTAACTAGTTGGCCCCTAAGTATTAATTAAATCGGCGAAGCCTAGCAAGGACCTAAGATATGGCCGAGCGTAGTAGCTAAGAGAGACGTAGCCAGAAGGCAAACGCGCGCTAGACAGGGAGTCAGACTCTCTCTCTTGAAGTCGGTTAAGTCACGACTTAAATAGTACCCATTCTGATTTGCATTATCTGAGTTTCTGAAATTACATTCTGGCAGGAAATTGTAAGCTGAAATTAGAATAAGATAGGAAAGATACAAAACTTAAAATAACTGTTAATTAACATAATGCAAACCTTACAACACTTATTGTAAAATGTGCTTAACTATATGGTTTTTACCAGTGTCTTTAAATAACTCATTATTTTATTACAAACAATATACTGCCACAGTTTGGTAGACAATGTAAAGATCACGTTCGGGTAAATGAGCTATAGGTTTTTGAATTGGTGGACTTGTAAATTATGTGGATGATTAATGCAGTAAAGAGAAAATGAGCAAAATAGCAATGTAGCAGCGAAATATATAAATAGAAAACTATGTTGCAGAAGTTTTAACATTCAAAAAGGAAATATTAAATGAAAGTATAATTCTTAAAACATTATAAAAATTTTAATTTTGGAAAATTATTTGTATAGAATTAGATAAAATCCATTTGTGTAATTTTAGAAATGTTAACATCTGTTTCAATATGTAGCGCTTTAAACTAATTTTAAAATGATAAGTTACATGCATATACATAGAAAAGCTGATGCATATATATATATTTATAAAATTTTTACGAATTTTTTTTATCTCCAATTCATGATCATTTAAAAAGTTTCTCACAAGAGTTTTTACAGATCGGGGTTTAATATTAAATAATGTTATTCTAAAAAGTGCCTCATTTCATATAATTTCATTAAGTTTTATATACTGATAAAAATTCTTATTCAATTATGCAATTAAAGAAACATTTCCATACCTCTGAAGCGAAAATCCACTTTTGAGTCCTTTGTTGAGCCATAATCCAAAATAAGTAACAGATCCCAATAAATCTAAACTGAAGAAACAAGTCCAATCGAGACTACAAACACTGTAGAGAAGAATTAAATGAACTCTGCTTTTTTGCTTAAAATAATCCATTATTTCAGTTTCTGCTTAGTTTCCAGCTCTTGAAAAAAAAAATATCAGTTTAGAAGATGAATAAAATGTTTGAAAATCTTCAATCTCTTTTAAGAACTCGGTTTATAGTTTCGCGCACTTAATTACTTTCCCTTTCATTTGTGAGAAAAAAAGGTACTTTCCATTTGATTTTGCTTGATCTGTATTCAGTGAATTTGTCGTATCATAACCAGAAAAAGTATTTTCTTTCGAAGTTCTGCCTAAAAACTTCCTCAGGGATATTAAATCTTTTTTGAATTTGTCACTTCTAAAGGTTTCTTATCAGTCTTGAAGAAGTTCAGCCTCAAAAATTCCGAATTCTTTTTACTTTAACGTCATCGATTTTTTCACTAACGCTCTAATTAAAATATTCAGTATTCCTCTGGTAGGGCATACTTCGTGCACATAGCTAAGCATGAAAATGCATCGAAACTATAATTTTTTGACTGGAACAGTGCATTCCGAATTGCTAGTAGCAGAATTACTTGGCTCCTTTTTGCGTACTGCGAAAGCTCTTTCATGAAAGTGAGTTTAACGATGTTTCTCGCATGAGAATGACCCATTAAGGAATTTAATTATACAGGAGAAGCGCGCGGCGTGTGCTTCACACAAATAACAGCGAATTTATGTCGCCTCCCCTCACAAATCACAATGGACATTCTTGCGATTGTCTTGCTGGCCTTTGCCTACTTCCTTGTTGTGACTCCATTTCACTTACAACAGGATGCGTTTACGCTACCGAAGATGGGACATCGTCTGAAAGGGAAGGAACTAAAAACGAAGCAAGTTAGGTCAACTTTTGTTTGCGCAAATGACTGCGTTCGAATAAGAGAGTGCTCAGCATTCAATTACGAAGATATAAATGGCACTTGTCAACTAATGGCCACTGCTGATTTGTCGAAATCAGAGCCGGAACCTAATTATCGAATAGTTCGAAAGAAGGTAGGCTAGACTGCAGGTTTCATAAATATTTAAATTTTAGTTGTAAAGTATCTTAGACAAATGCCCATGTTCAGATAATTCTGCTGTGTTTATCTTTCTGATTGTAAGTAATTTGCCCTATTGATCTTAGGAGGAACATTTTGGGGAGGTTTTTCAGCTGATCTTTTCAGCTTTCATAATATGACTGAAACAGAGCTTAATTCAGCCGCAGCTCGGCTTCGGTACTACTTAAGTTTTGAGCAAACTCTTAATTTCATCTACAGCACGCTGGAGCACCGAGTAAAATGAACTCTAGTATTTAACTGTTTAAATGAATAGCAAAATGATCTGAAAATTCTGTACTAATACAATATTTCTTTTAGCTATTAGCTTTCATACATATTAGCTCTTCTGAAGACAAACGCAAGCGTCTGCGCAATAACCGCATTCCCATTTCAGAATGCTCTATATTCAGGAGGATAGATACTTTTTGGTGCAACTCATCCGGTCAAGAAAACTGAGCTTTTAATGAACTAAAAGACAAAATTGGGGAGGGATTTTATCTGAATGCTAAAACTTGTACAAAGCCTTTTTTATATTCAAGGCATATCCTCCCTTATTATCATTAATTTAGTCAGCTTTAATTTGTTTTATTTTAGGAACAATAAGCTAAGTTAATTTATTATTCTTTTAATTATCCTTAATTTACGTAAATTTTAGATATTTTACTTATCTTTCTACATTTCATCTAATATTAATTACTTTAATTGTTTTACTTATTCTCTTGCCTTTTTCTGCGAGTCTTCACTAGAGCATAAAATGTTAGGAATTAAAACCTGGGCTTATATATTGTTCACGAAATATTCTCTTTTCAACAAAATGTACACAGAAACATAGCGGTGGGTGGTAGTGGAAGCTTTTAAAAATGCCGTAATGCACAGTAATATTATACACATTCTTACGCAATTCTTGCTATAAGAAGGATCAGGTATGCCATTTACATGAAATAACATCCTCTAAATTGTGTCCTTCTGAGATAACATTCCTTCATTTGCGAATGGACGTTTCTCATAACTTTCTGCAGTACGTCCGCAGTAATGATCGAATCTCTTCACATATCGCAACTTTGAGTGCATCCACCATCTATGAGTTCATCACATATTTCAGTTTTGAGACATTCACAATTTTTCAAGGAATTTTAGATCCTCGTTACATTTGCCTAAAAATGTTTCAGCTAATGTTTTCCGATTGTTGAGATCGCTATCCTGTAGCGTATAGATTACCTGGAGCTTATATGGATGCAGATTTAAATCTTCATGCAATATTCCAGCTAAACTTCGACATATTAGTCCTAATGACTGAACATGTCGTAGTGCAGAACATCACAGACTTTGCTCGATCGTTGCATTTACTGCTTTGATAATTTCTGGAGTTCGTACCGTTTTCTTTTTCCTACATGTTTCAAGTTCAGTGTGACTTATCTCTCTTGTTTCACAGTCAGTAACATCAGAATAAGCGTACGATATTCATCGGGGCGAGGAGTGCCCCGATGAATCGTTGCGGCTGTCGTTGGCAAAAGCCTGGATCACCATACAGGTGACAGTACGACTTTGATCAGTTTTGCCCCCAGTTTTGATGAAGAACATCCCAGGGGAAAGGTAAGAGGGTCTCCCATCCCTCTTGCCCTACCATATTTAAAGTGATCCCATGCCTCACAGACAATATACATTTACAAACATCCATGCCTTCTCCGGGATTCTAACCCCGGCCCTTCGCTACCGCAGTAGGCTCCCCTAACCAGTATAACATCTGGGCGGCTCAAGCTGAATGTTGATCCTGTTGCTTCAAATCTTTCCACACATTTCTTCATGTCTGAAATGGCATCGTGTATGCTACAGGATCATGGTCTCATCGTATTGATATATTTAACAATGATCGTGTACTACGCGACTCAAAATCTCTCACTCCCATGCTCTACTCCACTGCATGATGTTTCAAGAAAAGCACCCGACCATTAATCTGTTGAATGTTTAGACATAAGGTCGGCTTTAGTTCAAGAATTGAATCAAATAAGGTATAATTTTTGACCTATACATTTACAAACGTATTTATGTACCATACAGCACTACGAAGTCCAAACACTTTATGGTGTATAAACGTATTTATGTACCATAAAATGTTTGGACGTATTTATGTACCATAAAGAACCCGATCATTAATCTGTTGAATGTTTAGACACAAGGCCGGTTTTAATTCAAGAAATGGATCAAATAAGGTATATTTTTGGACTATTTTAAGTTTGGTTTCTTAATACCTATTCGTAAAAATAGTGGAAATTTATTATGCAACCATTTTACAAGAAATTTCAAATCATATTTCTGATCGGGCTAAAAGTTTTCACGCAAAACTGGCCCTGGAAAAAGGTGTTAAAGTAATACAGTTAAAAACATCTAATTAAGTTTAAACCATCATTTAGGTCTCATATAAAAGCTTAGCTTTATGGTACATAAAATTTCGAATTTTCACAAATACAAATAGAAGTGATAAATGTCCGAATATATCAACTTAAGTTTCGTACGTTTTGTTAAAAGGTAGGACAGGACGCAAGTCTTCATAGTCAGATAGCTTATCTCAACTGATCCGTTTCCTAAACTGGGGCTATGGGTGCGCGAACAATGGTTCGAAGGATGTTTAGCTTTTGAAATATCATGTGCCAAAACACATAACGTTTTTGAAACACCATATATATTTATAAACACAGGAGTTTATAAACACACCAAATTTATAAACACTCGAGTCTAGTACAGTCGCAAGCGTTTACTAAGATGCTGCTAAAATGTTCTATTAGCAATGTTTATTTTTCTCGATTTTTAATGCACACTACTTTGGATGCTATTCCTATTATATTTCATGTAGAGGTATAGGCTTTTTATGCTTACAGTAACTGAAAGTAAAACCTCTACTTTTCGAACACTTTATGCAATGATTTATAATAAAAGAAAAGAATTTAAACAAAATTATACATTATATTTTAAATCTTTTAAAGTGCACTCCAACCTGTTTTTATGCTGTCTTTTTTTGTGCGGTTCTAGTAGTCATATTATCAGAGTACCACCGCATAAAAAAATCCCACAAAAAAAATTCGCGCAAATAAAAAGCCGCACAAAAACAGGTTTGAGTGTACACGCAAATTCAAAAATTCATAAAACAATAAAGTAAAATCTTTCTGCAGGACGTTTGAAAAAACGAGAATTTCAACGAAAAGTAATCACACAATCAAACTCGGGCGTATTCATCGTTATAACTAATTTGAATTATTTAGATTTTGATTCTGGTTTTGAAGATTTAGTATTTGGTTTATTTGCTATAATGCATTTTAGTCTGTTCGGCAATGAACAGGGTAAAATTTCGCAGTTATTAAAACTAATTTTGATCACTTTTCTTTTAATACCTTTAAAATGGATATGACTAGGTTTCTCAATTTTTCTTCCACATGTGCCCATAATTACTTAATTGCATTTGCATCTATAAATTAAGCGGTCCTATTCCATAACATGTGATAAGCACAGTTATAAAGCATCAACAGTGTAACATTTAAGCCTTTATGCTTCGGGATCGTTGTTTTGATGGAAATGAAAATAATGTTATGTACCCAATTTTTAAACATTTCCTTTCAGAATTTGTAAACATTTATTTTAATCAATTATTCCATCAACGATATAAAGGCTACATGCTTCGCTGATATAGATCCCCGTATCATTATCCATCCACCACTAAATTTAAGAGTATGTTTTAAATTTTATTCTTTGTATTCTCCATTTGGCCTTTTACATACAGATGTTTGCTCTTCTGAACAAAGCGTGTTAAATTTTCTTTTATCCGTAAAAACAACTTTCCTCTAAAATAAAAGAAAACACTTTATTTTTATGAAGTTTTGATGATTGCAAATTACTCAGATCATTGATCTCGCTCGCGAAAAGTCCCCCACACTTAGTAACTTATCTACTGAAATTATTTTTTCTTCGACTAATTCTTATTGCTTCTAGTTTAGCTCTTTTCCCAAAATACTTTTCTGCTTTCACAGTCAATTTTTAGGCACTTAATTTTTGGGTTCTTCATTACTTTTTGCACGATCTAATGCTCTTCAGAATCCGTAAAAATCTTTCGTTTTCTCGGTTTTATTTATTTTCGATGGCGTTTTTTATTTAAATAGCTTGATTACGTCCTCTACTGTTGATTGATTTAATTATTTCTTACATTATCTCTTGCTAATAACTGATGTTTAAAATACTTTAATATAAACTCACGAATTGCTAAAGACATTTGCCCAGATTTCCTTCCCATTCTTAATTATCAAAACGAAAATCATCAAGCGAGGAACAGAGTAAGCTGTAATCTCAGTCTGTAAATCTCAATGCTGAAAACAGGAAACTTATAAAAAATTCAAAATTATTGCATTGCACTTGAGAAAAATTTCAAAATTATAAACTGTCCGACTTTTACATTCCGAGATTACATTATTTTCAGTTGCTAGGTGGATATTTCAATTACTAAACTATATGAAAATTACAATACATTGCTTTCAATTACTTTGGAACTTACTATTTGAACCGAAAACTTTCAATTGCTATCTGGATATTCTAAGCACTAAAATGTATAATCATTCCAATATTTTATTCTTTCAAAAATTAAATTAAAAAGACCCCCAAAAATTGTTTCTCTCAAATGCCTTTGGAAAATGCAACTAGTCTTTTGCAAATACGTTGAGAAAATTAGTAATATGGTACATAGTCTTTGAAAGACTAACGCTTGTAAAGAATTACTACATTCCTGTCAGGGGTTCTTAGAGCCTAGTGGTTAACGCAATCCAGTTACTTATCACAAAGTATCGAGTTCGATTCTTGGCGAAGGCATGATTGATTTTTCTGCTTTTGATCACAGAAAGCCCAATGACCAATGACTTTACAGTCATTATTAATAGGCAATTGAACTAAAACTTGCTGAGCGATAACTTGTCATTACCTTCATTCGGCAGACTGGCTCTCGCCTTCTTTTCCAAATTTATATTCGGGAGGGTGATGTAAAGATTTTAAAGACATCCTTTGCGTGTGTCTTTGGAATGCAGTGGTTGGTTAGAATATCTAGCTAATGAATGAGTTTTCGGATTCTTTTCGTGTGGTCGATTTTTCAAAACCTATGTTTGAAAAAAATAAATTAATGAGTCTGTTCCCTTGTTACGGCTATAGAAATGAATTCATGTAGGAAAAAACGAACTTTAGATTTAAGTAAAATACGCCTATTTATTATCCGGTATTGTTTATAGATACCAAATTACATACTTACCGAAAGATATGTGGTGACCAGTTAATGCGACCACGTATCACACATGGTTATGACCATATGACACCATGTGAAACATAGTTTAATTGAATGATGCGAATGTTTATCACATGTTTACCAGATTACGTATATACACATTCACCTAAATCAATTTAAGACACTTAAATATATATTATAATTCATTATCTTTTTGCATTACTTACTTTAAAGGAATGAAAATAAAAATGCACATATAAAAAATAATAGCAAGCTGCATTTTAAATGACTTTTGGTACTTTTCTTTCTCTGTAATATAGGTATATTCATACCAAATTTCATTCAAATCTGTCCAGTAATTTTTCAGAAATTCTACATAATGTGCAAATTTTCTTAAATTTACTGACGAGTGCACTTTGCGGAATAAATACAGCGATGGAAAATCGTAAATTCCTTTCTCAAGCGACACTGTCGCGAATAGAATTTTTGAAATTAGCAACGACCAGTTCGAACAATTTATTACTTGACTTAATGTCCAAAATTTACAATTCTATTTCACGAAACAAGCGATAATTAAAAAATAGTTCAGTTTTTAGTGTATGATAGGTACATTTATAAAGAAGACATCAATTTAGAATTGTTATTTTGTCGTCTTCTGGAAAAGCAGATTGGAGAGGAAGACATGTATGCTAAAGTTGATGAATTTTTTGAAATTGGCCGGGTTAGAATAAAAAAATTGCATTGGTTTATGCACAGATGGTGCAAAAGGGCGATGAAGGACAAAAGTAGCGGTTTTATATAATTTTTTAAAGATATTGGTAATGATCATGCAACTTTTATGCACTGTCTAATCCATCGAAAGGCCTTTGAAGCAACAAAATTGGCAACGGAGTTGAGAGATGTTGTAAAAATGGAAACCTTATTAAAAGACTTGCACTTAGCAGCTTTTATTTCAAATCTCCTTATAAACATGGTCTCGGAAAACAAAAATTTAGTATTATACGCAAGTAAGACTGATGTCAAAAAGATGAATTTTAAGAAGATTATCGTTATTAAAAGATGAAATTATTGCACTTTTTAGTCCAACAAACATCTGATCTTGCTGTTCTTTTTCAAATTGTCTTATGGCTATCAGTTGGGTGCTATTTGTCAGACATTTGAGAGAAATTAAGCGATCTCAATTTGTCTCTTCAAAGAAGAAAGAGCAGTATTACTTAACTTCGAACGATAAAATTGAAAAGGTCAACTTTTGAAAGAATAGAGTGGAAAATGATTCATTCGAAATGTTTTAGACTATCGACAGTTTCCTAATCGGAAAAAAAAATTTAATTGAAAAAATTATGACAGATCACTTAAAAATCTTAAAAACACTGGTTCGCAAATAGTATTATATATAGGAAGGTAGTATTTTTGTAATTGAAGAAGCGTTATGTACAAGAAGGAAATGTACTTACGAAAGAAGACATCTTATGCATAGTAAAGCAACGTTCTTACAAAAGGTGTAGTACACACAGAAAAGCAATATTGCTCAACTTTGATAAAGGGAGTTCCTGTAACTTCTTCGAAATAATCAGTCTTGTTTGACCACTTTCAAAATTTTTTAAGTATTCCTTTAAATTATTTTATGTTTTCTATGTTAATTTTTGTGAATCATCTTTTGTGAATTCAGAAAGTACAACAATGTAGTAGATTTTCTGAAGGTTTTTATAAATGCAAGTGCATTTTTGTAAAGAATTGTCTATAGGAAACATGTTCATATTTGCACTGTGCATGTGGAAGAGGTTAAAAAAGTTATGAAAATATTTATTCAGTTATCCAGTACAGTCAAGAAACGTACCTCTAGGAAGTTACTAGAGTTCGGAAGTTTTAACTCTTCGTCAGTACGTTTGTCATTAATAAGCATTTAAATCATTTACAGTCAGTGCGATTGTATTTCCAATACAGTAATCAATGAAAGTTTCTGCATGTTCAATAATTAGACAAACTTAAGACTTAGTTCTGGAAATTGATTTTAATTTTACGTACAATTTACTTTCAAGTATAACTTGGCTTCTATATTTTACAGTGTCGTGTAAATGGTGCATATTTCAATACGGTCAAAAATAACTTTACTCCTTAGACTGATTAATAAGAATGCGCACACAAATAGCTTTTTCTCATATCTGCCTGTTACCGGCATTTATGTAGCCATTATTACCAGAATATAATTATTTAGTTAGAAATAATTTTTTCTTGTGTTTATCCTAGGTTATTTACAAGGACATTGTATTTAAATACTTCTTTGATTTTCATGATTGCGTTTGCACAAGTTATTCTTGTAGCATGTATAACCTGGTAGTTGAGTTACCTATTCTTCCAAATCTGTAAGCGGGGTCCGCGTTAAACCCTAACCTTGTTCGTTCACTGACCTTGATTAAACTGTTTAAGCTAAACTACTACAAGAAAAATTAAATATAGATATTTTCATAGGATGCCACGTTTTCTGCTAATCTGCTATTGACTACCGATCTGCCACTGTCTTTATTAAAAATAAATATTTTCAATATTTTTTGCATTTAAAATAAATAAGTATATTTGAAATATTTTTTTATTATTCAAACTGAGTCCATTTTTGTTTGATTGATTTATCCGATTACTCTATTACTTGCGGCCAAAACTAAAAAAATAAGGGGTATACTAACATTTTGCATTCAGTGCATTTTACATTTTTGAATGCATTTTCAGATTACTTGTATGCAGCAACCTTGCATGCATGGCGGGACGTGCAACGATGTTCCTACTTCCGTAAACGATGTCCGAGGGTATACTTGTTCCTGTCCATGTGGTCGTTGTGGTCGTGATTGTAAGAAACGTGAGTATTTGACTTATCAGATAAAAAAAAAGATTCAATTCTGACTCAAAATATTTCAGTTCCGTATTTTGTTGACTTTAGAAATGTCACCAAAGTAGGGAATTGTTTACCTTTTCTGTACTTAACGTATTAACACAATCACCCCTATAGAAGTCGTCATATTTTCAAAACGCGCCAAACCCTGGCAACCATGCGCGTGATAATTTTTCAGTTTTAGCAAGCAACATCATCATTTTCATATAAGTTCTTTTTGTTGTATTCGAATGGCTTTCATACAATAAGAATGCTATTTTGTGTTAAAAGGAATCTTAAAATATGGTCTTGTGGGATTTGTCTGCAGTGCAAGGAACTGTTGAAAAATTTCTGAAGGATTAGAATACTTTGCTACAAAATCACTCTGAATCCATTCTTAAAGCGATCATCACGAATTCTCTGCCACAACGAAAGAAGCAAAGACTCGCTTGTAAGTAAATGTATTCACTGATTTTCGGGATAAATGCTTAATTGAAGCGTAAAAATATATATCGTATATAATATTTTGTAGTCTTTTTTGACAGTTAATTTAATGAGTTACAATTCTTTTTCTTCCGTAAAAAATCGTTAGATTGCGCCAGGGTGATTGCGGTAATAAGTACCAATTTTGATTCTTGATTTATCTTTCAATTTAAAACTGTACATTGTTTAACAAATTTAATAATTCTAAATTAATAACCATACTTATTAATAATTTTTATTTTTACCTTAAATTTAATAATATCTGTACGTAATTTGTAGTGCATCTATTTGATCTAATTTATACTATATTTAATTGGTAATTTAATTATATCATTAATGTTATCAACTAAAGGTATTCCAGTATGATATTTTACGTACCTAAGAAAAGGATAATTGCTTGCTCCCTGCCTAGCGACAGATATTCTAAACTTTTAAACTTATTTATTAGTAATATTTGGCCAATAAAACAAAAGAAAATTTTAACACTTAAATAGTCGCAATGGAAAGGAAATTTCTAATACCAGAGTCTACAGTTCTTATTAACTGAAACTGATCTCAAAATTCTGAGAGGGGCAAGGGTGGGAGGACTCTAAAGCGACAATGTGAATATCAGTTAACATTTTAACATTTCGTGACCCTTATTAATGTACAACCATCTTAATTTAACTTCAGCAAAAATAATATAGGCGTATATCATATTTAGAAACTGTTTAGTATTCTGTATCACTTAAAGTGAACACTTACAGTCAATTAATTTTCAATTTTTTTCAGTACATATACACAAGGGTGCAAAATTAAGATAATTTGCAAATTATGTCTATGTTTACGAAAAGCATTAAACCCAAGGTGCTAATTATGCTGTCGAAAATTTATGCAAATAAATTCAGTCAAATACGCAAGCGTACATGCGTCGTGGGAGCTGTGATTGCGGAGGGAATATAAGCGCCTGAAATGTTTTCGACACTTGGGGGTCTGCTCGTCTCCCTTCACAACATTCGACTGTTTATCGCAAGAGCTGGATAAATTTTACACAGTTAAAATGAGCAACCACGAACGTATGGATAACGGAATGAGATGGAGAATAGTGGTAAATGAGGCAGACCAATCACAAGCTCACGTGGTTACAGAGCTCAATGTAACGCCCATTGTCGTCTGCAATTTGTAAAAGCAGTTTAAGGACACTGGATGCATATGGAGAAGACCTGGATGATGTTGACCAAGATCCACAACCATGAATAAAGATCTTTACTTTGCACCTTCAGTGCAGGAACACAGGATTGTTACAGCTTCTCAGCTCTCACGTGAGCTTTATGCTGCAACTGAAACCTGAGTTTCACGGTTTAAGTTGCCTCAAGGCTTCATAAGATAGGGCTGTATTAAAGAAGACTAGCTGTTTGAGTCCCGGTCATTGCAGCAGACAAGAGAGAGCGTGTAGCATAGTGCAGACAACATGCGCCTTAGACCAAACTTCAGTGCAGCACCGTACATTTTACAGATGTGTCGAGTTTCAGCCTGGACACTGATTCTCGGCGTACCTCTATCTGAAGAGGGCCTAGAACACGATACCATCCGTCCCTCTTCAGGGAAAAGGATCATTATGATATAATATTATGTTATTGCTTTATGATATAATATTATAAATGCAACAGGCTAAATCGTCGCATAAAGCACATGGTTAACGACCACAAAACACATGTATAGAATGACAAAATTGAAAAACCCAACCTGGACAGCGGAAACATCTGGTGTTAAAATCCTTAAAAGTGCCAGTTCCTATAACAAACCCTTAAAAATTGTTAAAGGATTCTTGTACTCAGATGATGAAAAATTGGAACTTTTCATAGAACAGCTGTCCAGACTATTTGCTCCAAATACATTTCCAGCAGATACTGATTCCAATCTAGAAGTTACGGACGTTATCGTCTGAACTTTCCCAGTGTTTAAAGCATAACTGATTTCGCCTCCGCATCATTTGGGCACTCAAAATAGAAAGGGGTCAGACAGTAATAGGACTAACAGTCCTTGAAAACTAATTAAGTTTGAAAACTAGTTGCCATCGAATCACGAAAATTGGCTTAGATCCCAGTAATTTTGCGCCAGTTGTTCCTGTGGATTCGCAAAGGGACTGAACCCTCTTTATTTAATAAACAACTAGTAGTCGGCCCACTTTGTTTTTGCACTCAGAAAAACCCTTCTTTGATTTATAGTACTTTGTTAGACCCCCGATTTTACAGGAAGCGTTGTTTCGAACGCTATGGATACAAACTTCACGCAAGTAATTTTTTCAATCTATTGCTGATTTGTCTGCCATATACAGTTATTCCGTTCAACCTTTAACAGATGTTAATTCCCTCGACCACCTGTAAAGGAACAGAAGTGCAGTCACAAAGGTGATTCTACAGCTCCTTTTCGAATTCTACATCTTTTTTACAACGCTTCTTTTGGATTGAAAACTTTCTTTTCGCAATTTTTCATGTTGCATCGCCATTGCTTATCCATTTGTGTATAAAATGCCACATCGTGTTCATTAATACAAATATTTTTTTATTGTACAATTTCAAAACTTTGAGAATAATCTACTGCTTGCTGTTCTGTAGAGGGCAGGTTCCAAATTTTTAATCATTTTGTAAATAAAAAATACAGCAATAGCAGTTAATTTATATCTTTGTTTATAAAAACAAAAGGTGGCTTATCGAGAATCAGTCGGAGTTACATTAAACGAAAACGCAGATGCTATGAGTGCGTTGTTACGGGACCCTTATCCATAACTGGCGTTAAATCGCGTTGTTCACAGTCGACGGGATAATGCTTAAATACTTAGATGACCTTTCACACGGAATACTTAAAGAAAGAGCTCAATTCAAACTTAAATTTAAATGGATTACGAAACTACATTTTTTATTTATTTTCTAGTTCATTTTGGGCATGTGGAAAGAGCATGCATATACCTCTTCAATGCTGGGTACCAGAAAGTGAAAAGCCCCGAAGAATGCATGTCATTTTGCTGGGATACGCAAGGCTGCAGATCTGCAGATTATATCAGTAAAGAAGGAGCCTGCTGGTTAAACTCCGTTACAGGAGACGAAGAACCTCTTACGATGGACTGTGCTCAGTGGTATCCTGGAGTAGCATATCTGTTTTTTAACTGCACTTGCTGATCTCCTTAATAATATTAAATTATATTTGCTATCAACATACATATGCAAATCTTTATTAAAATAGTGTTAAAGTACAAAGGCTGAATAAAACTTTTTAAGACTGACTATTTTCGTTTCCCGAATATTAGGCATGGCAACTTTATATACCTGAACCTGCATTTGGACAGTAAATGGTAATAGTTACTGTTACAGCGACTAAAAGCACTTAGTACGTTTTGTAGTGGTGGGATAGAAAGAGGTCTTTATGACTATAAGTTAGAGACAAGGATTCAAACACAAATTGACTGAAATTTTGAGCCGTCATAACACAATTCAAATGCTAAAGTACGCATATGGAGATGATACATTTAACCGTACTTCCATCCTTCAGTGATGAAAGCACTTCAGGTTCGTAAAACTAGTAAAAAAATTAAGTGACTGATAAAGTATGTTCTGGAAGGTTATACTGCAGTTATGGATGTTAACCAGCTATAAGTAGTGCATCCATGAGTAGGCAGTAAACAGTGACTTATATGAATGCATTGAAAAACGTTTGGTGGAGCCATAAACTCTGGATTTGCTGAAAACATAATAGTGGTTTTGCTCTAGGACAATGCTACATGTTGTTGCACATGTACCATTGGCAGTACATTACACGAGAAGATGTTCGCTTCAGGTAATGTGGCAGAAGACGCCATGCTCTCAGTACTATTGTTATAAAACAGTCTATCTCATATTTTTAATAAGTTTTAAAGCAAGGTGAAAAAATGTAATTTAGTGATTAGGATTCAGATTTGAAAAACTGGAAGAGAAAAAATTATGTGGAACATGTAGGGTCATCTGATTCTGAAAAAGAGAATCAATCTTAAAATTTTTCAGTCAGCCTAGGTAGTTTTAAAGCACATTGAAACTTAGTCAAATATTTCGAAAAAAAGCACTTTATTCTAGTGTTTAGAGCTCAGTATGTGAAACAAATACGTAATTGATTCTATTTTTTCTGTTTATCAATCTGTTTTTAAGAAATATTTATTGTTATTAAAATTCTGTATACTGTATAGAAGCAGATTTCAAGTTCTTTAATAAACAGTGAAAATAAATTTGTTTTTGAAAGTAAAACTATAAGAATGTTTGAAATATGAAGCGCGGTATTATTTGTTGCAGAAATTAATAAAATAAGTAGCAATGCACAGTAGAAAAAAATTTGTATGCTGTCAAATATTTTGATATTTCAAATTATTTATGAGAGTGAATGTGATTTGAAACAACTACACTGGTGTGCAAAAATTAAGGACGAGACGGTTTTTTCAATATAACATTGTACAAAAGCTTTCCAAATCAACACATTTAATACCGTAAGATCCCCAATACGTAAGGACATGAGTAATGTAAGC
The DNA here is from genome assembly GCA_000611955.2 of Stegodyphus mimosarum. Lineage (NCBI taxonomy): Eukaryota > Metazoa > Arthropoda > Arachnida > Araneae > Eresidae > Stegodyphus > Stegodyphus mimosarum. The sequence goes on along the minus strand of KK114859.1, from coordinate 62,844 downwards.
AACACTTACTAAAAGAGAAATCAGAGGGATAAAAAGAAGCTTTATTGAAAAAGTAGCATGGACCGCAATGCGACTGAAGGCCGAAACATCCCTGTGATGGGTGTCCAGCAAGAAACATCCGGTCTTTAATAGGGGATATGATCTCCCCTGACTGCTAGGCAGGTTTCACATCATTTGTGCATGCTGGATATGTGGTTGTTAATGAGCTGTTGAGACACTGCTGCTCGTTCCTCTTGTAGCACCAATCGCAGTTTCGGAATCGTTACTGGCGATAAGTTACGTGCTGCCACGGGTCTCCCTAGTAAGTTCCGTACATGCTTGACGGGATTTAGATCCAGAGACCTTGCCGACCAATCCATGTGTTCAATATCTTCACTCTCCAACAGCTCTTCGACAGTAACTGTGCGATGAGGTGGAGCGTTGTCGTCCATGAAGAGGAACTGAGGACCCATAGCCCTCGTGAAAAGACGCATGTAAGGAAGAAGAATCTCGTTACAATAGCAGTCCCAGGTGACGAACCTCCTTGGGAGATATGAAGGTCGGTTCGGCTACCAAGCATTATGTCTGCTCGAACGAGAACTCCGCGACCTCCAAAACAGTCCCGTTTGATGATGTTGAAGGGGTTATTGCGTGTTCCCCGCTCTGTCCAGATGTGTATGTGTCTAGAATCGCAGCTCGGACTAAATCTGCTCTCACCTGTAAAGAGTACTCGTCCACATTCATTGTCTCTCCAATTCTGGTGTTCCCGGCACCACACAGATAGCCTTCTCCGATGGGCAGGCGTTAGAGGTACACACCGTACAGGGCGTCGTGCAAACAGACCACCACCGTGCAGTCTTCTGGCCACGGTAAAACGCGATATCGGTCGTCCAATCGCCTGTGTCGTGTGTCTAGCGATTTCTCCCGCTGTCTGCCGCCTGTTTCTTCTGGCCTGTAAGGCAATATGCCGGTTATCTGCGGGTATGGTTCCTCGTGGACGACCATTACTAAACCCCCGGATAGCTGTTGCTGTAGTTTGAAATTGTCTCCAAAGTCGTGAAACGATGGTGTGAGCAATTCCGAACTCTGCAGCCACACTTGTCACACTGCGGCCTTCCTCCAACTTCCCAATGATTCGACCTCGGGTAAAAGCATCCAGATGTCGTCTAACAGATTGATTCGCCATTTGCAACTCGGTGTGATTTTAACTGCTATACGGCGTGCAATCTCTTTGCCAGAAATACTGATCGACACCGACAACATGCTTTATACTACTCAGACACTCCCCCATTACGTCTACCTGCATATCTGCGCATGTGCTACCGTACATCACCTTACTTAATCTCCTGATTGGTCTTTCTGTCCGCTCTGCCTCTTCGTTCAGCTGATATGTTAATTTTTCGACTTCGTCTTTAATTTTTGCACACCAGTGTATCTCACGAATAGAAACAATGAAAACGATCTGAACGCACGCACAAATTGTTTTAATTTTCTTATTCTACCTAAACATGCTGCTTCTACAAAATGTATATTCAGGATGTCCAGAAAATAATGTATATATTATAATTATCTATCAAAACTCAGATTATTAGCTTTCAGGTAACTAAGTAAAGATTATTATTCAAAATGATAACAGTTTGTAATTATACAAGAAAATTTATTACACTTCATCTCATTGTTATGTAGAAGAAATATATTTTTAAAAAGGTACTGATTTAATATCCCAATTTTATACTCATTTTCCAGATGTACGTGCGCAGAAAATTTTCCAGGAGGGGGAAGAGAGAGGAGAAAAATAATTTATATCTACAAATTTTATTTAATTTGAGGTTTCACAACATTGGTTCATGTCTGAGGACGCCCATTGACACGTTAATGCATAGTGACACATAAATCATAAATAAGTTTACATGGCTATATATTTCCGCAATGTTTGTGATAATGAAGCAGAGTAACTAAGATAAGAGGTTACCAAGACTATGTCATCGGTTAGCCTCTCAGGCAATATGAAGCTTTCAACGTTATTGTGCAAATTTTTAAATTTATTATTTAAAATTTAAAAATTTGCGCTAGCAGTTATACGTGTACTTTTCCTATTTGATTTGCTATACAACGGTGTCCTCCAAAGAAGTGGATGTCTTTGGTAAGGAAAAGTGGCTGTTATCTGCATTACACATGAGGAAAACCACAAAAAGTCCCATAAAGCTAGCCCATTTGCTGGAATTCGAACCACGAACCAAACTAACAATTCAGGACTATTAACGCTCAGACGCTAGTAGGCCTATGTGTCTACTTTGCTTCATTCTTTTCGCCTATTTTTCACGTAAACTCGCCTCTAAGGTATGTAGATTTACATAGTGTATTCACTGACGTTTTTTCTTCATTTTCTATCGATCCTACTGCCTTTTTTCGGGATCTGAAATTTCTGTATAGTTCCCCCTTCTCCCTCCGAAGTGAAAACTTTCTTCCGAAACTTCTCAGAAATGGCTGTTGAATCCAATATGTCCAAATTTTCAGTGTTTTTATTTTCAGTCAGCGTATGTGTATGGTAACAGTGTTTCTAAATGTAAGATACTTAAAATGACAAGATTTAAGATCCTAAATATAAGATACTAAGGGGTCGTTTCTGACTCCTCATTGTTTAATATGCATGTGCAATAATTGACTTAATTTCATTTATATGGTATTTCTCCCGCCTTCTTCGCATGCCTTCGTGGTGTAGTGGTCAATACGCTCGACGCGTATTCGAGAGATCCGTGGTTCGAGTCCCGGCGAAGGGGCTGCTCATTTTTCATTTCTCCAGCATCGAAATAACCTAATGTCTCTACAGATTCATCTCTATTATTAAATGTGTTCCACATGACGGAGATTTAGTTGTTTTGACCTAATCTCATTTATCTAACTCATTTATTTAGGCATTTATTATTTATCTCATTTATTTAGGCATTTATTAACATTTCACTGAATACGCCATAAATAATTTAGCCGTCTCATCACCGTGCATATAAGATACTATGAAGTCGTTCCCAGGAGACAAATGAGTTACAGCCATGTTAAAAGGGAAGCTTCGTTCCAGTTTTTAGAGTGGACTCATCTGGAATCAGATTATCCTACCTCTTCTTTCACAACTCTTAACCTTTCCAGAAGATTCATGTCTCCACACTACTTTAAGTGCCCCCATGCTGCAAAGACACTATACACTTACAAACATCCATCTCTTCTCTGGGATTCCAACCCGGGCTCAAGGCATAGCAGCCGGCTTCTTTACCACCATGCCAATAGGTTGGCCTTTTCACAAAAGATTTCCTACATAAAAAACTGTTTTGGTCTAAATTATAATCTAGTGAGTGTTAGGGACTCATTTAAAAAGGGAAATCTCCTCCCCCCCCGAATAAAAAATATCAACAACAACAGAAAAAGAGCGATTTCTGGATTGTAATATATTTACGCACGTGGCCTTTATAAAGACTATAGAAAAGTCGTTTCAAAATCTTCGACCCTGCACCATTATATCTTGAATCCCAGCGATTTCAAGTGTATAACAGAGACTCCAATGCTGATTACTCTGTAAAGTTAGAAACAGAACTGCTTTTGTTCAGCAATAGGTGCAGCTCTTTTATAACTAAAATGCTGCCTGGAGTAGACCTCAGGGTTGACCATATTCTGTGATTTGAAAGCAGGCTAAAGCTCCTAAAAAGATTTTACGAAAGCTGTCAAGAAGCTGTCTCAAATTACATCTGGGCCGAATGCATGATCTGAAAACAGCTGACGAGTCAAAATTTGTTTCCTTTTTAACAAAATGAAAAATTTAATTAACAAAATTAATATATTTTAAGCAAGTTTTAAATTTCGCTTTTTAAATATTTATCAAAATATGCGTAAAAATAATAACAATGTCGCAGAAGAAAACAAATTCAAATTTGCCTTTATTTTCTGTCTGAAATCTAATGTTTGATATCTGTAAGACATTTTTGTTGGTTACACTTTGTAATTCAAATACATTGACAGCTAAATATTAAATTCTTAGACTGATATTTCTTGCAAATAAATTTAACACATTTAATTACCACTGAATAATTTACATTTAACTAAGGCAAAGATATGCTAATTATGAAAACTTTGTAAGTTTTATGGGAATTTACTAAGTGGACCAAAGCCTGAGCTAAATATTAACAACATAGTTTGTTTCACTTATTTATTAAATTTGTATTCAATGTGTAAGGTTTTAGTTAAACTAACCAAGTTTATTTTAATTTAAATCTTTTCTATCTCCTCTCTGCTTCAACTTCCTGTCAGAAGAAGCGCGCGTTTTTAGCTTATGCTAATTTTTGAAGTTCAGCCAAGCACTATTTAAGACAGAGGTAGAAACCTCTCGGTGTGTGAGAGCTTTGCCTCAGATCACGGTCACGCTGCTCAACGTTTGCCTGACCAGCTAGCAGTTTAAATTTATAAGCCATAGTGCTTACTACGTGATTGCATTGTAAAATAAATTAAAGTGCGGTAGTATTTAGTATACCTTGCTACGCACCCTTTTCGGTAGAGGCCAACTTCCGCGAATTGCTCTGCGAAGCAAAGTTTAATTTAATTTCTATTTTAGGTTTAGTATTTAAATTTATTTGATTGTTAAGTTCGACCAAAGTGTGGTCTTTTACTTTCTGTATCTCTCCCGAATTGGGAGGTTTGTTATTAATAGTGAATTAATAAAAGAGGATTTCAAATCCCTTCACGTGCAGTTATTCTCCAGCCCAGCAGTTACACCAGAACATAGCGTACCTTCCGCTCCCTGTTCCAGTTCAGGACTTAGAACGTAAGGATAAGAACCCTTTACAGAATTTACCATGTTCTCAAAGAATACACACAGAATGCTAAGTCCTGATAAATGCATGAATCAAAAAAAAAGTTTAAATGCAAGTAATTTTAAATTCCTTTACTTCTTTCTATAACTTAGTGCTTAATGGAGTTTCGATTCTGGCAAAGTTGTAGGCTTGGAGAGTAATTACTAGAAATTAGCTTCGTCACAGGTTATAGATGCTCTTCGACCAATAGGGTTTTTCTCCTATTAAATTTTTAGCTTAAAAAAGCTGCTCACATGTAAATGTATTTCCAAACAAAGCAATTATTCTTAGTGCAAAAATTTGCAACTGGGATTATTTATTTTTTTAAAAATTCGAATAAAAGTTAGTAAAATATATATCTTTGAGCCTGAATCACATTGTGAATTAATTAACCTCATTTACAGATTTCCTGGTGCGATGTTCCTGTTCGTTTTTAATGCTTATTAAAATAATATAAATTGAGACTTTAAATAACTAAAGTACTAAAATTTTGAAATCCTTCATCACCAACAAATACATAACTGGAATGTCTTCGATAGTAGCATAAAATTGCTTCGAGGACCGCATGAGGCCCGCCAAGGTCACCAGTTTGTAATCATTGGCTTACAACGTTTACAGTAGGCCACTTGTTACTGTTAGGTGCAAAATAATGAAAAGGTCGAATCATTGACTCTAGAGGTCCATGAGTGAGGCCATGACTATAGAGATGATTATGATTATTTAGATATTCAGTGATCAGTTCCTCTGCAACATTAATCAATCATTGTAAAATAAAGAAAAACATTGTAAAATGAATTATTTCAAAAGTGTTTTTGAAATGAATTTCCAGAAATAATAAATCATTGTTCAACAAAGTTTCAAGTATCCAAAATGCCTAAGTAGCAGAACAATAATGGTATTTCCATCTTGCAAGAGTTTTTCTCTAAATACCTATATCGCATTGACACAGCTGGTGACTCCTTTTGCAAGCTTTATGATGAAGTGTAAATGGACAAAACTCATCGTCTCCAAACCCTGGGGTTTTATAGCCTATGGTTCTGAGAGCAATGCTTGGGACCAAATAATTGAATTCTTTCTTTTACTTTCGGCTACTAATCAACGGGCATTTTCCCTTGTTTATTGGGTTATTTACTTTTTGTATTTGTTTGCTGTTATATCTTTTACATGTGTATTTTTTTTTACTTTTCGTGTCAGAGGCTTTTACCATCACTAAAAGTTAGGAAAGAAACATTTAAGAGCATTTTGTTTTACTTTGCTAATTTCTCCATTTTTCACTTCGTGTGATTTTCTGCTACTTTGGAAGGATTTAATTCGACGTAGATGATTGCTTGTAAATGATCGGGTGCGCAAGGTGAAGAATTTTCTCCAGGTAATGAGAACATGAAGTTCGATTAAGTTTTCGTAGTTCCCTTTTGGAATAAAAACACTGAAATGCAGATGCATTCAGATTACAGGTGACATATGAAATAGGCGTTTAATACTTCTCACTCTGATTAAATGACATTTTTCAAACAATGGATTTACATGATCGAGCAAGTTATGGTTGACAGAATAACTTCTAGGTCAAAACAATGAAAAATCGAGCTATAACCTGTTTTCGAGGGGAAAAAATATGAACCTTAGTATGTTGTTTAGTTTTGTATTCGATCAATCGAAATACTTTATCATCTAATTTAATACCTTTGTTTGCCTTATTTGAAACTGCGGGTGCTTGTTCAGGCTCTTCGCGAATGTTTCATGTATAACAAATTCGTTGTAATGAAAATGTAATCCATGTTGTCCTCTGCTTTCTAAAACATATTTATTTAAAATAGTATCTCTTTCCAAATTTAACGCGTCTGTTGTAATTTAATTCACTTTTCTGAATTATTGTTGCTTGTTTATTACATTTTAAAGCAATAATTTCCATAAAGCCTTTGAATTAATTTTTTTCTACTACTTATTTGTATTATTACACTGAGAAAAGGTATTTCGAAAAATGTCTCTTCTGCAATAATTTAGCGTCTTTCGCTACTCCCTCGAAAACGCAGTCAATGAGAAATTCTTGCAACCTTTCTAATGGATTCAGCAAGATAATAGTTACTTGATGAATTATACTCGTTTTTTAGCGGGTAATTCTTGTAAAACGTCTTCTTTTGAAACTTATGATATTTGAAGAGACGGTTCAAAATATGAATGTATTGAAAAAAGTTATCTCTCTTTAAACTCATTCTTGGTTAGAGATGCTATAATGAGAAGCGGAGTTATTTTCGATAATAGCATTTTGTTATTAAATGTTATTATAAGAATGATAACTTTGTGTTATTTGATAATAAAAGAATAAACAAAGCAACTTTAAAAATCAGCCAAACTAATGAATAAATTGAAACTATGATTGACGCTACCAGAGAAGACAAAATTATTAGGATATTTTTTAATAGCCAGATGTAATTTGGTCCCAAATATCCGGATATTTAGAGTTTTACTGCATATTTATACTTTACATTCTTATTAGATAATTAATCCTTTCTGATACTCAGCCAAATCCGAAAAGGTTACTGCTGAGTGTTTCGCTCGCTACAGGTGTAACACGAATCTCGGTAACCTATTTTTAACTACAAAACTTAAGAGTTTAGGAGTTTAAAAGAAAAAAAAATCAGTTGATCTACAGTTTCGATTTTCCTCTCAAAATGCGCTTCATTTTCTAAACATGAAATAGAAGTTGCAAATACATTTCACAGCAAATTTGAAAATGAGAGAGAAACTGTGGAATTCGGATGAAAAATATGTATTCTCATTAGATTCGCAAGGACTCTCTGTTCAAGTAATGTTCTCCATTCCAATGACTGTGTATGTTTTCAACCGGAACTAAGCTGAACATTCGCAAACTATCCAAGTATTCATTGAAAGAGCTTTAGAAAGCAAGGGGAATGTGTATCGTACACATATATGTGAACAATTTACTCCCGAGTTGTAGCTACAATTAGGGGCAAATTAATTTTATTTATTTATTGTAGTTTCCATTCCTTTTGGATGTTTGTTAGCAAATAGCGCATTTCTCTGTGCGTTTCATCGTAGTGTAATCGGTTAGAACAACGAAAATATACGCTCATATATCGGAGTCCCGGTAAAGGCAAAATAAATTTTTCACGCCCCCTGCTTCGAAAAGGGTCATATTCTCGAAAGTGGAGACCCTTAACTGTCGTAGCCACCAGATTTGATTCGCCAGCACCTATATTTGACTTAGTCTCTCATGCTCCTCTCTTTCCACTCCCTTAGAGCTTTATTGAGTTTTCACGCTTTGAAAAAGTCTAATGTACTCTACTTATGTCATAGGGATAATAAAACTACTTTTGAGAGAAAATAACAAATTCACAAACACGCACATATATCGTTCACCAGTATTCTTTCATTAATGAATTTCGTCAGGCTTTACGAAACATTTGTTCGTAAGACTAATATCTGCAGTTTCTTTAAGTAATAACTAAATAGTTAGTTTAATACATAAAATTTAATGCTTTTAATTTTGGTGATTCCCAAGTGAAATTAAAAAAAATATTTGATTATTTTAATACACTGGTTCTGCATTTTCAGCTCGTTAATTGCGAATTTTCTTAAATTCAGTTTCTGTCTTTGATTCTTTCTTCCTCCAGTAGCAGGCCCATCTATAATCTGTTACATAAGAACAGGCATTTCAAGGTTATTTCCCTCTCAGATCTGACTCATTAATATGCGAAACACTGAGGGAAAATACCGAAATTTCTAATTTGCTTTAAAATTCCCCAGTTACCCTTGTGGGATAGAGACGACACATGTTATGATCATAAATGAGAGAGGGTCGAGAGGACCTTGAAATGCCTATTTAAATCAACACACTTTAGCTATAGGAGGATCTATGTTTCGACTCCCGATAAAGACATGGTTGGATTTTCATGTTTTTCTCATTTCGAAAATCCTAATGATCTCTGCCTCTCTATGCTATGTCTTTCATATACTTTCATCCTGAATTTGTTCCCAGAAACTGTCTCAAGACTTTTTTAGAAAAAAAATATAGATGTGGAGGAAAGGGAGTTAATATTGCAAGTAAATAATTTTAACTGTTTAATCAAGACTTTCTGCTATTACTTTTCAATTAGAGTTTATCTTATTTCGTAAAACGTTTTCAGCTACTTTTTGTATGCTTAGCAATGATTCATTTTCACAATTTTCCGTTATATCTCAAACTCACTGTTTAACATTAGCTTTTCAATGAACTCAAAATATTCCTAATTTAATTCTGGCATTAGTTGCAGAAGCAAGATAGGTTTAATACAATCATTTCCTTTGTTTAAGACTTTAAAGTGTTCAATTTATACTAATTTAGAGTAAGTGGTTGCAGCACAAGGCTTTTCGAAAGGGTCGACTTCTCAGTTGTTTTGAATATTTGTGATCCTGGTATCCTGGATAAAAACTTTTAATTTTTTCAATCAATTTTTTTCATGCGATTATGTCATTCACATTAAAAACCGTGGACATTTTGTGTCCATTTTCCTACAGAAGTAATGACAGAATAATTTTTAAATTATGGCATAAAATACCTGCCTGCTCATAATACTTTATTTTAACGAACAAAAACACACTATTATCACAAGACTCTTTTAAATTTATTAAACGTGCCAGTTGGATGGATGCATAATCGTTTTCATTATGAAGTAAAACTCCTTTAAAATTCTTTTACATAAATCTGAAAATATCCTCCATTCCGAAAATGGTATAAAACAACAACGAACGTTAACTGCTTCTATTTCTTGTTTGCTTGCTGAACCATTTAGTGCCTTCAATACGGAAGGAAACACGGGAATGGGGAAGGAAGTTGTGAGCTGGGTTTGATTAAGACAGTTGGGATGTTTTTGGTGCTAGTGGGTGTCTGAAAAATTGTTGTGCTTAGGAGCCCATATAGGTTATTATTATTAGGCATAATAGTGGCATTTCGGTCCCTAAAATCTGGTGGTCTTAGATGGTCCATCATAATCTAGCTCTGATCATGAATAAAGTTTCTTCCTAGATATTAGATACCTTTTTTATTCTCTGTATTATAATTACCAACATGTATTACTTAGAAACAGTCACATCTATATGCATTTTTAAGAAAGTTTGCAGTTGTCTGTCTATGGTTTAACTTCTCAAAATTCGCATAAATGTAACAGAATATAGTAACATTTCTTTTTGCGTAATGTTATCATTAACTGGATAAAAAAAACAGCTTCTTCACATAACAATATATGCATTAACACTAAATGACGAGATGAAGCAGTCGAAGATTATGAGGCAATTTTTCGTAGAAAGTCTTCTACGAAGGCATCGATCCCTTCAGGAGCGGTAATATCACTAGAAACTGGTATTCGGTCCGAGGTTTGAATCCCGGCGAATGGGCTGACTGCATGGGCGTTTTCGTGGTTTTCTTCATGTGTAACATACATACGAGCCAATTTCCCTTAGAAAGTCCTCTACGAAGGCATCTCTTCCCTTGGGCAGATAGCCCTAGTGTGCTTTACCGTAATCAACTAAACCAATCCTCCCTTCAGACAGATAGCTTTTTACTCTGACATAACTGACGAAACATACAGAGTTGCTGGAGAATTACTGAAAGTCAACGTAATTATATTTACAATGGCTCCATCTGTTGAACACTGAAACACTTAATTCGAGATTCCTCGCAGAGGCATTGCAATAATAATAAAAAAGAAGCTACATTTAAACACTGAAAACTTTTTACATTTTTTAAATCAGTATAAATATACCTTTAAGCAATGAAATAATCTCTTATATTTTACCTGAGATCAGTTCATCATCCACTCCAGCCTCGTTACTACTGTCGTAAAAATATCAACCTGGAAATCGTATGCAATTCTTTTCACAACCTTTCCTCAAACAGTTCTTTATTATTTAGCTATATAAAAAATAGTTTTGCCTCCAGATCTAATCAGTTACAACTTAATAACTCGGCATCGTTGAAAAAACTTTTTGTTATTGTAAAATAAGGATAAGAAACTCAAAATCCTCTTTCAATTTTCCGGTAACTTATGAAGTGCTTTATAATCTTGTTATAAAATACGTAACGTTATAAAACATGTACTTTTTTTCTTCTTTGTTTTAGTAATCTCAGAGACGACGGAATGTTCTTTGTTTTTCACCAGTTAATTAAGGAAGACCACTTCTGTTGACACGTAAGCAAGCACAACTGCGGAATATTGATATTTAGAGAGAACATGGAAGTTGCTTTTTACATGTGCTGACTCAATTGCTTATTTACTAATCTCAGTTATCTAGCATTAAGGGCGTAAACGAGACTTATCTGAATGTTTTGCCTTTGAAGAGCAATGTCTAGGTTTTGTATGGAATTATTGCATTTTCTCATGCGTACTCTCGTGGCGCAAATGCTTAGCACGTTCAAATGGCAACTAGGATATCGATTGTTGGAATTCCGAAGAAAGAAGTGTTGATTTTACACGTTTCCTGCTAATCAGATTCCTAAACTATTTTCTGTAATGATGCCTGAATTAAAATGTTCCAAAATGTAAATCGCCATCCCCTGGATTTGGTCTATTGTGTCTCACATCTCTCTCCCGTCGCCCTTTAAGTGGAACCATTCTTTCGTGCATGCTGTTGTTGACAACAAGTTGCTAGTCTGTGGTTCGAATTACGGAGAAGGCAAAGTTGATGTCTCTTGCTTCTTCCTGCAATTGATGTTTCTTGCTTCTTCCTGCAATTGATGTTTCTTGCTTTCGAAAAAAGACTAGTATTTTATACAATTACGCTTTTATACTGTTAGAAAATGTAACCTGCTGAAAAATATCATAATATGTTTTCACACAGGAAGGAAAAACGTATGAACCAAAGGCGTGTGCACAACAGCTATAAATGTTTAATGCTGACAGAACGTGTATGTTTAATGAAGGTTTGTTGCACCGCCTATCAGGCTTTTCCACACTAGGAGATCTTAATGGCATCGATGTGTTAATTAAAAATCACCGATGCTTTGTCTAAGATTACCAAAATTAAACATTAAGCTGCGGTTTAGCATTCTTAACAATGAAGGCGTAGTGAATTTTTTGCAGCACTATGTACCAAGTTCAGTGTTCTGAAGAGGATTATGAGCCATTGTTCACCACTGGTGAAGTTTGAGTGAAAACACCACATTTCCTTAAGACAGAAAGTAAGGAAACAACTGTTTCGTAGCTTTACATAGAAAGTCTTTTTGTCCGCACACTTCTTAGCTTCTTAAATATAAGACAATTTTGGTCCTACTTTTTAATTTTCCCTCTTACATTCAGTTAAAACAGAAACAAGAGGCATTCGCCTTTGAATCTTCTTGAGACTATTGATGGAATCCAAGCATAGCTATGAGTCTCAAGCAAGCTCGCATAAGGAGTTTACTACAAAAATGAGAGAAAAATCTCAAAATAGGGTGGTGAGGACTTTACATCTTACTAAGATTTATTCCTCATATTCTATTGATTTTAGTTACTGAGCCGTTGAGTCTTTAGATCTGAATCTTTTAACTTGATGATGATGTGGGAAATGTATTTAAACCTGACTTTATTACTACTTAACTTTATATCAGTCAAGTTCCAGTATTTGATCGACATTACAATTAAGTAGATTACAGCAAAGCACGTGAAGGCTATTTGCCTAAGAGTAAGTCTTTTTAAAGGAAATTGGCTCATATTCACATTGTACGTGTGGTAAAACATGAAAGACCCAATTCAGTCAGCCCTTTCGCTTGGGTCGGACTATCAGTGTTCAGGGGTTTCGCAGCTCAGTCACCGGTGCACACGTGGTAGATACGCGAATGACTTAATGTAGTACCTTACTGAACTAAGAAATTTGTCCTTTCCAACAACAAATTTAGCTAAAAACGTTTTATAATGTCACTTTTTACTCCAGATATATGTATATAAATAATAATTTCGTTTGAAACAGCTTCTGGTCAAAACGCTGAATTAATATTTATATGATAATTTTTCAGTGTAGACCTATGGCTTCTTCAGTTACTGAAAATGAAAGAATTTTTATATTTTGTCAAAAATTAAACTTTTTTATTCAGACACACATTCCGGGCTAAATTACATCTTTCGCAATTATTAGTAATTGTAGTAATCAATAATACAGGAGAAATTCTCCTATTGTCTCCCATCCTACATTTATCCAGTCCTGCTTTATGGAGTTGAATTTTAATGAATGAAAGCTAGTTATCTTTTTCAAAGAGTCGCCTTTTCTGGGATTATGCAGTTGAGAGTACTGATTCTCCTATTCCACTATTTTAACTAAAATGCTAAAAATCAGATAATTTTACATAAAAGCATAATGTTGCGATTATGCAAAGTTTAGTTTTAAGTTTTGGTGACTTTTTTCCTGCTTATTGAATCTATGAGCCTGCTAAAAATAGACTATGAGATTATAAGACTATGAGCTTATGAGATTTTTTACTCAGATTGTTTCTGTACTAAATTACAAAAATACCAAAAAATGTGTTTGAAAGAAAGATTGCAACCTAGATATTAGATAAAAAGCTCATATAATAAATGCTTAAGAAAATCCTAACAGAGACTGCTATTGCAAAAGTATGCCACTTACCAGAAATTTCCTTTAGAGATTTTTCTTATTGTTAGAGATTAATTTTTAAACCCATTCTAAAATAGAAACAGAAAGAATTCAATGAATTTCAAGTATTATTAATCCGATGGTTTAAACAAGCAAAAATAAACAGTGATGAAATTTTCAAACACCAACCAAGAGTAACTCCTACACTCATTAACCTTCTATGATTAAACAGCTATATTTGACCACACAGAAACTTCTCTTCTGCTTCTACGCAGATGCAAAACTTCTGTCATAAATATAGAGTTTAGTGCAATAGTTTCTCGTGATTTCTTCTTAAACTATTTAACTGCCGCCTTGGAGAAAGTGTCTTTCGTTGATACATATCGGAAGAATGTGTTTTCCAAGACTCTCCAGTCAATCAAGCCTATATCTACCGAACTTAAAACAGTAACTGGGCTCAAGCTTCTTGGCTTCGCTGATGGTAGAGACAACACCATCATCAACGTTCTGTTCTGGAAGATGTGACTCGGTGTAATATTTTTCGGGCATAAAGACCACAGTCGTGAAGCATTCGATAATCAGATCTGGTGACGACTACCAGTGGCTGCTGTAAAGTTTCAGACTAAGTATCCTGTAGCTGTGCAGCTGTTTCATTGTCCTAGCAGAAAATCTTCCGATGCTGCTGTTAGAACTGGAAACCTACGAAACAAAATATTTCTAATATTTAAAAAGGGGTTCCAGATTATATACTTCGGGAAATATTCAGCTCTTTGGATCTGTCCAAGTATATTTGACTAGCTCCGAGTTTATCCATAATTTCTCATTTCTTTCTCCCATCTTAAAGACATCTTTCAAACATGATTAGCAATTTCTAATTACGTTCAAGCTTAAAACTTTTACGTTTAACCAAGGTATACTCGCGATATGAGCATGTTTTCTTTTAGCATTTAGTCTTGTTTGTATATTTTGTGCACAAAACTTGGTAAGTAAAAATGTTTGTGTTCAGTTGCAACAATAATTAATTACCTTAAACATAATTACCTTAACATATTGCTTTCAATTAACTTATTATATTCAGTGAAATTTTTATCAGCTTTTGTATAGTTAGCACCATTTTTAGCATCAACCTTTAAATTTGAACATCAGTGCGTTTTAAAATGCAGTAAAAAACTACATATAAGTAACTACAATATTTCTTTCCTTCTCTAGATCGAATTTTAAATTAATTAGGAATTTAAGTCAAAAGAGAACTATAAGTATCGTTTAATTTTCTAACCCGTTATTTTAAGTTAAAGCACCTTTCCTTTCAATTCTCATTTCGTTTCCTTGCCAGAATGCAAATTTTTACTACGTGCGATATTCAGATTAGGTACGAAGAAGGAAGTATTTAAAGGAAGGTTTTGGAGGGTGAAACCAGAGCGTGTTCTGCCTGCTTGAAGGCCCCGATGCTATCTTTGATTTTCTAGCGATTAGAATTCGCCGGCATGTGCTATCTTTCGATTTAAGCCAAAAGTGGTGGCTTTTGCAAGCACGAGTTGTACCTTGTGTTCAACTTTATTTGAGTTAATAAAGGGTTCATTACACCCTTCTCCGGATTTTGTAGCACTTAAAAAGACTTGGTGATAATTCACCAGAGTCTTCAACAACGTATACATTTTATGTTGGCTAAGCATATGCGACGCTATAGAACATCAAATTAAATATTTTTCTAACTGCGCTTAGAAGTCACTCCACTCAATGCATAACGTTTTAATCAGTTTCAAGAGATTCTCATAGTATAGGACACAGACATTTTTATAAACAAGTGTTGATTTCATAAACCACTTGGCTAAAAAATTGACTTTTTTCCCCTAAAGTATGGAATATATGCTGCTACTTACAAACATTTCACCTTTTTTATAACATTTTAAGACACCTTCAAAACTCTATAATAATATTACGATACAGAATTAGAATATTTGTATGCAAAAACAATAAAAAAATATGAAAATAATGATTGAAATATTTATGACAAATAAAGAATTTAAATTACGTCCAAAGGGGCGCTTTTCTAACATTTTGTGTGTTACCTTTATTTCTTAAATATCATGTTCTACGTACTAAAACCATAAAATTCAGTTCAATAGCAATATCGCAAAATAATTTTAAAATGAGCACATCTTTAGAATTTTCGATACAGAGTCTCGCGCGTTGGCGATAAAAATGGTTCCCCCCCGTACAGTGTTGCCATTGCTCGCTTTGAAATCGTTTAGTTTTTTAATCAAAGATTCGTTGAAGTGTTACAAAATATGAAATCGATAATAAAACCAATTTCAAAATTCCAAATTCAAATTATGGCTTCCAAATGCCCATATTTTATGGAAGATTACGTTACTCAAATTTTGATGGCTCTAGGTACCATTGTTTTATCACAATGCGAGAAACATACATACATTCATGCAGATTCTTCATTACTGAATTTCTTTAAATATAATACAAGGCGATAATATTTGGTGGCAACAATTTGAAAAGTGATTCGCCGTTTATAGTCTTCAACGCTGAATGCCAAAAAGGAAATTAATATTCCTTCAGGGCAAATTGCTCCTTTGGACTAAACACAGTCTAATTTTAAACTTTTTTTACGCAACATGTTAACAAAAACTTAAATTTATTAAATTGCGATACTAAAAATATAGAAAAAATTTTTTTAAATATTTATAAAAAAGTAATGTATACACAAAATTAAAAAAATACAAAAAAGGGAGGATTAAAATAGTTACCTCAAAAAGCAAAATATCCAAAAAGATTAAAATCAGAATATAATTATATATGTTAATATATATTTAAGGTTACTAATGTTTTTGACTGATAGTTGGGCGCACCAATCTTTAAAAGCGCAAATTATTTGGAATTAGTATTTGTATTCATAAACACTATTTAACACCCCCTAAATAAAAAATTCATAACACACATTTAACACCCCCCCAATAAAAATAATAAAAAAAATAAATAAAAAGTAACGCTAAAAATACAAAAAAGTTTAAAATAGTCACCTCAAAAACAAAAATATAAAAAAAAAGATTAAAATTAGAAAATATTCTATGTTTATTAATTTATACTTAAAGTTTAAATAAAGTTTATTTGAATGTCTTTGAACACCAGGTGGCGGCACGAGTCTTCATATCAATTGCGTTCATTGCAAATTATTGTCGCATCCCTTTGAACGGTGCATGAGATACAGTGTTGCTTGAACCCAGCGCCCTACGCCGAATCGAAAGACTGAAAATTACGAAATATTATGCTTAATAATAACTTCAGAAAAAAATGTCAGATCTGAATCATTAAAAATTTTTTTAAATATATTCTTAATGATAATTAATTAATTAGAGGTAGAATGTTCAGAAAGCTGATCGAGCTTAGAACATAAAGTACTTAAGTGGCACAATGTGAATGGTCGTAGTGGTAAAGTTAATCTATGTAATACACAATTTAAGAAGAATAAGTACAATAATATACAGTAAAAATAATACAAAGACACAGAAAGTTAAAATTATAAAATAATGTGACACAAAATGTTAATTATTACATGATCACTTTGGCTTAAGTATGGCCATGGGCCGCTTTTTATGCTGGGTATCTAAATAGTTATAGTTATAAATCCGGGATCAGGATGATTAAGAGTTCTCATTTTTGCATGAAATTTTCGTGCAGGGTGGTAATAAAATGATCTTAGTTGAACAATGCCAAGTTCTTCCTGAATTACGTTGTCACGAATGTACCAGTGTGATTTGGAGATCTGCCGCAGGACGCAGTTTTGTGCAGTCTGAAGTTTTTTTCCCTGTCAGATTTGCAAGAATACGCCCAGAATGGACAGGCATAACATAATATGAGACACAACAACGACTAATGAATCAGTAACTTGCTGTCGATAAATATAACGCTGGTTCGAGTAATTAAGAGGTATAGTTTAACTTTATGAGCTCGAAACTTCTGGATAATAGAATGTATGTGTGGGGTCAAGTCAGAGAATTAGCGAGTATCACCCCGAGATAAGGGACTTGCTCAGCCCAGGGCAGAGTTGTTCCATATAACTGCAGATGCTGGTGAATGTTCTTTTTTCTTTGTTCTTTTTTCTTTGTGTTTTTTTGTTTCTTTGTGAACATGACTACAATGGTCTTGTCCAAGTTGACTTTGACGTTTCATTTAAAAAGCCAGGCCTCTACTGCATGTATGTCGCTTTGAAGATGTTGAATGACTGGACTAAGAAACGCGTTTTGTGGAAGGATCGTTGTACCACCAGCCTGCATTGCGAGTGCAGTGTGAGGTGTGTTGGGAATATTATTCACATAAATATTGAATAAAGTGGGGTCAAGTAAGGAACCCTGTGGTACACCTCGTAAAATATCATGGCGAGTTGACTGTGTATTAGAAATGTGAGTAACAAAGTGTCTACCTGTTAGGTAAGATTTACTTATGTGCGTAATGCAATCTGGAAACTCCAGATTGTGAGTTTTGCAAATAAGTGCGTCCAACCAAACATGATCGAAAGCTTTGACTATATCAATGAACAGTCCTCTCATGAATTTCCTTTGATGCAGGTCCTCTGGGATTTGGTCAACAACACGACATAGTTGATAAGAGGTAGATAAATTCCTGCAGAACCCAAACTGTTGAAGAATTAGAATATCGTTTCTTTCCAAATGATTTCGTACACATTTGAGGATGACTGCTTCCATGACCTTACTAAGGCAGGGTTGCAGACTGGTGGATTTTCAAGAGATAAAGGGTTAAATTCATTTTGTAATGGCATTTCACTGTTCGCTTTTAACAACTTAACCGGGCGGGCCGTCTTTCGGAGCTTTGTAAACCCGTCTGAATATTTTACATCAATAATGGAACTTTTTTTTTCGTGGAGCCCTTACTGGGCTGATTGGTATTTGGTGCATTTACATTACAATCTTCCAAGCTTATAATACTATCATTTACATTAGAACTAGAGAGAGATTTTGTTACTGATTTACCATTATTACCACTACGATCACTAAGCAAAGTACAATTACTCTGTATAAAATCCCGGATCTTGTGGATCTGCTGAAGTTGTACATTCATATGTCGAGGTCGGTTATCCCTTTTTCCGTTCATTTCGTTCAATCGCACAAATATATTCTCATTATCACTTAATCACTCTAGGCGATCGAGAAACTGAACAAGAGGAACCGCATCCTTGGGAACGTACCACTTTTTGCTTAAAATCGCACAATGTTCTTTACCAAATAAATCAGCTGCGTTATCTCAATTCAAATCCGAAGAAATTAATCCAATATCAGCGTCCATTGCTTCACCATGTGTAGGGTTAACATTTTCTACGTGGTCGCTATTCGGTAGTCGAGAATTCACCGCCCCGAGGAGGGGCGAAACATTCGCTTCTATGCCGAACACAATACCATCGCTTTGTCAGCTCTTCAACGTTTACCAAAGCCTTCAGCGCTGAACTTCACAGACCGAAGTCAGACGAAGAATGACAAGTTATTATTGCTGGAAGCTTTGATTTTCATAGAATTTGAACGAAGAAATGACAAAAATATTTATATTATTTAAAAAAAGGAAACAAAAATGATAATATTTATAACATATAAGAAAATGTATGTTAAAAATCGTAGTTTTGCTAATTTAAAAGAATAAGAATGCAAATGGGTCCGCAGAGTATACAGTAGTTAAAGGAATGGAAAACATCAAAGAGGTATAGGTCCTCCTGACATTGGATTTAAATTAAAGGGATTGGATTTAAATTATAATACGAAGAAAAAAAATTTTAAAATTGTTTAAATCCTGTAGATAATCATAATGCTGCTATTTAAGAATTTGTGTTAAAATATATAGATATAATTATTTTGAATTAAAAATTGAATTAGTTGAAAAAATTACAAAATTAGATAGGAGTTTGATAAATTTTACTCAAGAAAATGCAAAACACATTAAAACCATAGAAGGAGCAATTAAAGATGACAGCGAAGCCTCTGATGATATTAGAATAAACTACAGTATATTAGAATTTAGAAAGAAATTAGAAGATAAGTATTTACAAGTTAAGGATGCTATAGATGAAAAGAGACAAGAATAGAAAATGTTGGAAATTTAATTGAAGATCAGGATACTACAACAAAAAAGGATATTCTTGATATTATTAACGATGCTATTTATTTCAAACGATTTTAATCTTTTTTATGATCTTTGTTTAGGTTCTTCTATTAACCCTAATACTTGGAATAATACTTGTTGCTTGCGTACGAGCTCGTTATGGATTGAATGCACAAGTCGTTAGAAAGTTAATAAAATTTATTCTTCTCACAAGAAATAAAACAAACTGCTGAAATATTTCCTCAGAGATATTCGTACAATATCATAATATCTCAAACGTTAAACAGAACTCAATTCAAAAACAGAAAAACTAATTCTATCTCACAGCGAATTCGCTACAATCAATAACAGCATTAAGTAAACAAACAGTTCGCTTAAAACAGCTACAACTGAGATGAGGTGTTTTAATTCGGCTTTTATAAGCCTTTTAATTAATCACTAGAATATTCTAGTAAAACCTATTTTCTCGATTTTTGTGAATGGCAACAACAATTACGAGATATTTATTTATTAAATATTAAATGCACGCGCTCTTTTATTTTTACTTTTCCGACGTAGTTTTCTCTTCAAAAATCGTCTGCGTTGAAGGGAAAAATAAAGCAATTTTAACTACAGTTCTAAATAAATAGATAAATAAATACAAAATCCATAACATGATTCATTTTTCAAGATTTTCAAAATATGGAATATTGATTAAAGATTTTAAAATTTTAATAGATGAATGTATTAAAATTACATTACTTTTTGAAAGTTAGCTTTTAGATTTTCTGGAAGTTCGAATTAAAGTTGGTGATAATAAATATGAATTTGGTATACCTGTATATATAGACAAATCCTTTTTTACACATACTCATAACGGTAATAAACTTAAAGTAGACATTTGAATAAAATATTTTTTCGTTGCTCAACCTTATTTAAAAAATTGAAGTGCTAGACTGGAAGCCTGAATTATAGTCCAAATAAACGGATGTAAATTAGGGCGAGGTTTCTAGAAACAGTTTTTTAACTCAAAATTTAATACAAAGTTTGAAAATACTCACTGGGATTTGACTTCTAGATATTAAAAATTATCTGAACCTTTCATCAGTGAATATAGAGTTTTTTTGGATAATATTTCAGTTTATTGGAAGTTATCCGAACTGGTTATCATTATTCATGAAAATCTCATTAATTGGAGTAGTATAGACAGATATCAAGTATTATCTCAAAAATTCATTTTACATAACAAAGATAAAATGAATTGGAATACAGTTTCAGAATGTCAAACTTTAAGTACTTATTGTATTTTACAAAATATTAGAAAATTAAATATGGAATTAGTTTCTATATATTAAAAATTAACACAAAATACTTTCGAAGAATTGAAAGATGTAATATATTGGGATGAAATAATTAAACATCAAGATCTGAGTGAAAACTTTTTAAATAAACATGAAGATAAAATAAACTGGTGTAATCCTAATTTATATAAACAGGTGTCGAAAAATTTCATTATAATATATTATGAGAGAATTAGTATTATATTTTTATCTGACATATGGGCGAATCTTAAAAAAATGTTAACTAATAAATGCAGGCGATAATTTAGTCCTAAAATATAACATTCAATATTTAGAAAAATTTGTAGATAATAAAAATCGTAGTGTAATATAAAGTTAAAAATTTAAATGACGATGATTTCTTTATATTTACGAAGGAATCGGAAAGTATTAAAGGTTATGAAGGATAGGAACGTAATTTATTATACAATAATGGCATTTTTGACTATTTTATAAGATATAATGACATATTTTTGAATTCTGGTTCTATAAATGGATTGAACAAATTCTTTTAAAAAGGGTTTACTAATAAATGGAAGAATTCAATAATTTTGTATATTATCTTAAACTCTAAAATTGAAAGATTTAGAGCCTGGAAGATATAATCTGATCTTATTAAGAAAAATTCAAATTAAATTTGGTGACACATGTATTATAAAAAAGGAAGTAGATCATGAGGAAAAGAGTATTTTCTTAAAAATCGTCATGGAAAACTTTCTGATTATGTAATCAAGAAAATTAATAAGGGAAATTTCAAATTCAACTATAAACGTACGATAGATGGAGAATATTTTCATGATTTGAAAAAACTTTGGAATTTCACTTAAGATTTTTGCTATTAATTTATGTCTCTGCTATCAGGGGCTCATAATAGAAATATTCAAAAATATACTATATTTATTAATTTTATAGTGTTACTTTCTATTTTTCTTATTTGAGTACCTTGATTTTTTATAAATATTTTAATCTTTTTATATATTTTTTAGTATCATAAGTTAATAATTTTGAGAGTGTGTTAAAATGGTGCGTAAAAAAGTTTAAAATAAAACTGTTTTTTTTTATAAACATCTTAGTCTTTTTTCATATTTTTTTTATTGTTCTTATATAGAAATAACCTAAAATTCAGTATCGTAAATTATTGAGTTTCGAGGGGGTCTTAAAATGTCGTAAAAAGGGTGCAATGTTTAAAAATAGCAGCGTATGTCTCATATTATAAAACAGACACTTTTTTAGGCAGGTGTTGATGAAATCAATGCTTGTTTAAAAAATATTTGTGTCCTTTAATATGGGACATATGCTGCTCAACAGAGATGTACAATCAAGATTTGACTTACAAAATAAAGGTTTTCATGACTTCTAAAGCTGTACGGGACCACTGTTAAAAGGATTAAAATTATTGGTCAGAAAGTATCTGAATTTCGGATCTGTAGCATTTCTTTTAAGCATAAATCAATTTTAAGCTTAAAGATTTTAAGCTTATATTTTAAGCGTTAAAGATCTCAATTAACTTTTAATAAAGTTAATCAGGTTTTTTAAGGCTCCGTTTGGATAAATTAGCACGAGAATGAAATACAGTGTTCTCCTTTTCTTAGAAAGAAGAAAAGGATTTCTTAATTTTTCCATCATTTCATTTTCCCTGAATTTGCAGTTTTTCAAGTTCCTTAAACTTAGGTTCTTAAAAAAGGAGCTTGCAAAGGTTACCATTTTCCAAGCACACAAATTTAGGCTGATAAATAATTCAGTACACTTATATTAACATTAATCATATTACACTTAAATGAAATAGTTGAAGAACACTTCAGATGTATTTTCGATCGAGGATTGTAACAGAAAAAAAAAGGATTTCACGTATGTGCGTGAGAGATAAAAATACCGCTTGCCACTTTATTAGAAGAAAGGAAAAAATGAAAGCAAGTTAATTTTTTCGTTTTTATCCTTTTTTCACATTTCCAGTTAATCGATGATTACATCTAGCGTACATGCAAGTAAACGTAATGCTGGTGGCTCCATCTATACCCTATTGGGAGAATTGCTCTGAAAGTTTATGACTGAAACGAAGAGGATTCAAAAGTGAAGTTAGAAGGTAATGTTAGCAGGGTCGGTGGAAGCGAGCCAAAAAAGGAATGTTGTTCGATAGTTTGCAATCGTATAAATTTTTATCACGAATTAAAAGTCCACAACAAATAATTTTTGAACAAATTAAACACAAAACTTGCGATTATGTGAAACACATTCAGCTTAAATACTTTTCATGTTGAAAATTGAGCTTTACTACACATCACATGCAGTTAGACATTAAATCCTTCAACTAAAGCTTGAATGATGGCTGGCATAATTTTAACAATTTGTATTAATGGTGGTATTTATTATTCTGTTTTGCAACGTAAAGATAGAAACATACAAATGTTCAACAGTTTTAAAAGTAAAATTTCATTTGCATATTATACAGTAGGACGTCGATTATTTGAAACAACCGTTATTTGACGCAGTCATCGAAAATTTTCAGTAAGAAAAATTGTTCTAATTATAATCATCGGTTTTTCTGAGAAGTAACGTCTTCTAGTCCTTAATTTCAAATTTAGAGGAAAAAAATGTGAAAATTGATTATACATATTCAAAAAAGATTAATTTCAAATTTAGTAAAAAAAAAAAAAAAAAAAAAAAAAAAATAT
>KK114859.1:4837-39273 GCA_000611955.2 Stegodyphus mimosarum | reverse complement strand
ATTATACATGCTCAAGAAGACAGGTATTTAAAATCATCTACTGCACATAATCCAAAAGACTTTTCAATATGAAATGTCTGGATTCCTCGTGAAATGTGGCTTTTTTATAAATTTAAAATGCACAGATACAAAGCTGTTAATGCTTTTAACATTTCTTATCAGTAAATGAGCAGAATAGTTTGTAATGTTTTTTTCTTTCTAATTTAGTTCATATTGACAAAGTAACATTTGTTAGTTTATAAACTGTACTGAAAGTGACTGAAAGGAAATATTTTGTTAAACCAAATGTAATAAATATAACACAGGAGTGAAACGCTCAAATAAATGCAAATTAAGATTCCACTTGTATATATTCATTTAATACTTTACATTTCGGCTCCGAGGATCGAACATTTGCAGACTTGGGGAAAAATATTTTGAGATTTTGTAAAATTGCCAAATAGTTCGTTATAGTACTAATAGTCTAATAGTCTGTCATAATAGTAAATAGTATGAGAGTCATATTTTATAGTTTTCATCTGCCGATCCATAGCATTTTAACATTCAACTCTTTTACCAAAATGCACTTTTAGCTAAGCAGATTAAAGTACGTTTTTTTTTCAGAAATATTGTGAGTTCAAAATTCAAAGACTTGCTCATGTACTGCTAATCACTGATTTTTGTGAACTCGTGTTTTACACTTCGCGCTGTAGGATATTGTATGCGAAACTATAAGGTATTTCTCCCGCATTCTTAGCATGCCTTCGTGATGTAATGGGAGCAAACTCAGCAAACTCAGTCCAGGCGACAGCACTGCTCATTTTTCACATCTACTTTCAAAAAATACCTAATGTCTCTCTAGTGGCGCCCGAACAAAAAGGTTGTGAATGATGATTCTTCACCACCAAGATTTGGCGATTGGTTCCCTTAATACCCAGTCGTCTTTTAAAAGGGGAAGTATATAAGGTATTTCTCCCGCCTTCTTAGCACGCCTTCGTGGAGTAATGCTCAAGCACACTCGGCGGGTATTCGAGAGGTCCGAGGTCCGAATCCCGGTGAGGGCATTGCTCTTTTCATCTCTACTGTTTTAAAAAAAATACCTAATGTCTCTATAAAACAACTGTTATAATCCAAATAGTAAACTAATCTATCTAACAATAGTTCTACGGCACATAGTTGTATTTCTGCCTTGCTTAGAGGTATGAAAGTACTGTGAGAATGCCTGTTAGAATACGTTGAAGAATTTAAAATATGCTTCCCAACTGATTAACAATGAACGATAATTTATTGAGAGATTTATTGTATAAAAATCTCGATGAATATATGACAATAATGTCTATATTTTCACAAATAAATGGTTTCTTAATTGATTCATTCAAGATTCATAAAATAATGTTTTAAAAGTTTTTTACTTGTTAAATGGCAAAGAGTCTAAAAATTCTGAAAACATAGTGAACATCATTAATACGTCCGAGACGACAACTTCAGAAAGCGATCAGTATTTCAGAGAGAGAGAGAGAGAGAGAAAAACTCCTTTTCACTTGCATAGATCAAAATCATCTGGAACAGCAGAGTGTATTCTAAGAAAGAATTGTATACATCCAAGCAAAGTTTCAGAAGCATGTCTTATAACAGAGAAGGGGGAGACTTCTCTTCCATTATCAGGACCGTATTCAGAAATGTATGTATATATAGATGTATATGGTTCAGGTATGCATGTACATATGTAGGTACGTATGTATGGTTTTGTATACACACACATATACGCACATACGTACATATATTTCTGAATCCAGTCCCGATAGCAGAAAAGTACCAATGGGAGATGTAAAGATGCTGTCAGAAATAGTTAACATATACTGGTGTGCAAAAATTAAGGACGAAGTCGAAAAATTAGCATATCAGCAGAACGAAGAGGCAGAGCGGACAGAAAGAAAAATCAGGAGATTAAGTAAGGTGATGTACGGTAGCACATGCGCAGATATGCAGGTAGACGTAATGGGGGAGTGTCCAGAGTAGTATAAAGCATGTTGTCGGTGTAAGATCAGTATTTCTGGCAAAGAGATTGCACGCCTTATAGCAGTTAAAATCACACCGAGTTGCTGCCTCAGCGAGAAATGGCGAATAATCAATCTGTTAGACGACATCTGGATGCTTTTACCCGAGGTCGAATCATTGGGAAGATGGAGGAAGGCCGCAGTGTGACAAGTGTGGCTGCAGAGTTCGGAATTGCTCACAGCATCGTTTCACGACTTTGGAGACAAGTTCAAACTACAGGAACAGCTATCCGGGGGTTTAGTAATGGTCGTCCACGAGGAACCACACCCGCAGATGACCGGTATATTGCCTTACAGGCCAGAAGAAACAGGCGGCAGACAGCGGGAGAAATCGCTAGAAACACGACACAGGCGACTGGACGACCGATATCGCGTTTTACCGTGGCCAGAAGACTGCACGGTGGTGGCCCTGTACGGAGTGTCCCTCTAAGCCTGCCCATCGGAGAAGGCGTTCTCTGTGGTGCCGGGAACACCGGAATTGGAGAGACAATGAATGGGACGAGTACTCTTTACAGATGAGAGCAGATTTAGTCTGAATTGCGATTCTAGACACATATACATCTAGACAGAGCGGGGAACACGCAATAACCCCTTCAACATCATCAAACGGGACTGTTTTGGAGGTCGCGGAGTTCTCGTTCGAGCAGACATAATGCTTGGTAGCCGGACCGACCTTCATATCTCCCAAGTAGGTTCGTCACCTGGGACTGCTATTGTAACGAGGTTCTTCTTCCTTACATGCGTCTTTTCACAAGGGCTATGGGTCCTCAGTTCCTCTTCATGGACGACAACGCTCCACCTCATCGCACAGTTAGTGTCGAAGAGCTGTTCGAGAATGAAGGTATTGAACACATGGATTGGTTGGCAAGGTCTCTGGATCTAAATCCCGTCAAGCATGTACGGAACTTACTAGGGAGACCCGTGGTAGCACGTAACTTATCGCCAGTAACGATTCCGAAACTGCGATTGGTGCTACAAGAGGAATAAGCAGCAGTGTCTCAACAACTCATTAACAACCACATATCCAGCATGCACAAATGATGTGAAACCTGCCTAGCAATCAGGGGAGATCATATCCCCTATTAAAGACCGGATGTTTCTTGCTGGACACCCATCACAAGGATGTTTCAGCCTTCAGTCGCATTGCGCTCCATGCTACTTTTTCAATAAAGCTTCTTTTTATCCCTCTGATTTCTCTTTTAGTAAGTGTTGCTTACATTACTCATGTCCTTACGTATTGGGGATCTTACGGTATTAAATGTGTTGATTTGGAAAGCTTTTGTGCAATGTTATATTGAAAAAACCGTCTCGTCCTTAATTTTTGCACACCAGTGTACATAAATTCTGTTTAGACACTCTTCGTAGTTGATTAGAATTTTAGTTCCATAAAAGGCGGATTTTTTAAAATTTACCGAAATACTTTATATGGCAATAGAATTAATTTGACACGAGCGAAAAAAACTTACACATAAAAATTAGAAAATGAGCTTTCCTGTATTTTCCCCCATGTGTAACGTGAATAGGAGACAGTTTGATTTAGAAAATCGCCAAGGAAGAGTTCTTAGTCAGATAGGCCTAGTGTGCCTTGCCATTACGTATAAAAAATGGCAAAATAGGCATACTATCGATTTTAAAAGAGAATACATATGCAAAATGATAAAATTTTATGAACTCACCACCGCCATCCTGACATCAGCGCTATGCAGCATCGCCGCCCTGGCTGGCACAGTGACTAGCGTTGTGGGGCAGCCGTATCTTCGGTATTGTTTCGAGTCTCGGAGAAGGCTTGGATGTTTGTAAGTGTACAAGTATCTGGGCGGCACACGGCACTTGTGAACCAAAAGCCCTCTCGAGAGGTTTGGTAGCAGAAAAGAGATTTGGTAGACCGTCTGATTCGTCCTCCAGGGTGTTCTTCTATACAAATTAGTACGGAACTTTCCCGTCCTCGTGAATGTAAAATAGGTCATCTTCTGTAATGCAGCTTGAAGTCCCCGGCAAAGAAACAGCAACAATATTATATTATGCAGCTTTTCAAGGACAAGTAAACTTCTAGAATATATGAGAATCACAGTTTGTCTTCGTTTAGTTTTTGAAACACGAGACAATGGTTTTGTATTTTTTCTTGTACGCGCTTTCATATGCTTCAATAAAGTGTTTTCATGTTTTCGGAATTACTTTCGTTTTCCTGGATTTTCAAAACACCCCTGCATCGGGTAAATGCAAACCCATGAATTAAATTTTGGATTTTGGTTCTCAATATAAGAACGTGGTACACTCGGCGGGACGGGTGTTTTTGAATCTCGAATTTTAAAGTTTTAATTATTTTCTAGAAACAGATTTAACTGAGTTAAAATCACAACGGATGAGGCTGAGAACGTCATTTAATCTAAGTCTGAGGAAAATTGAAAATGAGCTGGTTAAAGAAGTTATAGATATAAATGGAGTTTCAATTTTAAAGCTGCAATTAATTGATAAGTTCCAGAAGTTTGAAGGCTCTCAGCCAGTAATTGCTGAAAGTTCACATCTTCAAAGACTGAAGATGGTAGGAAACTGTAAACCGTTAATTTTGAAGAAGTTGAAAGCTGTAGAGACAGACATGTAGAAATTTGCGCTAAAGTAGAAAAGAGATTGCAAGAAGCTTCTGCAGCTAGAAATGAAAAAGAAAAATTACCAGAATTGAACTGAACAAATTTTCGGGTTATCCCAAAGGAGATCTTGTCCTTCTAGAGTTTATTTCAGAAGATTCATGAAGACAAATCTCTACCTGATGAATATAAGATGCAATAGCTGGTGCAGTCTGCAGAGCGAAAATGGAAAGCTGAGCGTCACATTCAATTTTCCTGCAATAACAGATAATAATTCAAAAGCCATCGAACAGCTGAAAGAACGATTTGGAAGAGATGATTTGCTTGCCCATATTTACGTTCGTGATTTATTAGGCATGATTGTAAAGAACGCCTTGACTAGACGAACCAAGGCAGATTTGGCAGTCTTATATGATGAGTTACAAGCTAACCTGAGAGCTTTGGAGAGCTTAGGGAAAAACTCAAGAAAAGTCTGTGGGTTTCCTGATTCCATCAGTGGAAAGCTGCCTCAAGGAGGAAGTTCTGCTTACCTGGGAAAGAAGGAGAAGTTATAAATCAAGTGACTACAAGAGTTTCCGTACTTTAGAACAGCTGATGAATTTCCTTTGCCATGAAGATCAACTAGAAGAAATAGTGTCGTCAGCAAGAAAAGGCGATTGTGTTGCGATGGCATCTGCGTTGTCAAACTTTAACAATACAAGTACGTGACTTAATTGGATTTGTAATAAGTTCTACCTCAACGGAAAATGTTTTAAAACAAGAGAAATGGCTTTAAATGATAAAAGCAGTTATTATTAAAGAAAGGTGCATGTTTAAAGTAGGTCGTTTAAGCAGACTTTGTCATGTTAAAAATCATTTGAAGTCTTCTCATTGTAATACTAATTCTCATTTTGATATAATGTATCCTAAGCAAGGAAAAAAGAAGATGTACAAAATAGAGAATTCACTCTTTAATCACCATAGAAGCGAAAGCGGTTTGCTAGTAAATTCTTTGCGTAGTCATTAGGAATCAAGATCAAAAGCGCAAGACTCGTGCTTTTTGTGATTCGGCTAGCAAAAATACACTCATGTCCATAAATTAAGGATAATGCAAATTCAGGCAAAGGAAGAGTTAGAAGCAAAACAAATTTGACTTATTTGTAAAGCTTATTTATTAAACAAAAGGTAAAAAGCAAAAAAAGATGCTATATGTTTGATATTATTAAAAAAATTAGCGATTTTTTCTCCCTGGAGCAAATTACAAAAAAAAAAACCTATTTACAAAAAACCAATATTACATGGTTGGTATGATTGTTAATACATTGTATGTCTCCCAAACGATGCAATACAGTCCGTACAACGCCTAGGTATGCTGAGTATCAAATTATCTATCAGATCTTGGGGGATATTACACCACTCAAAAAGCAATGCTCTCCGAAGTTCCGGTAGACATGTAGGAGGAGGTTGCAACTCGTCGGCCAAGCATGTGCCACACGTGCTCTACTGGATTCAAGTCCGGTGAGAATGCTGGCCAGTCCATACGAGTGATATCCTCCGATTGAAGGCATTCGCTTACGATTTTTGCACGGTGAGGACATCCATAAACACAAATTCTGCTCCCATGGCTCCCCGAAACAAACGTACATGTTGTTCTACAATGACGTCCCGATAGATTTGGCTTGTCATGGTTCCAATTTGAACAGGCAGGTCAGTTCTGGAACCCAGAATAACCACCCCAAACGAGCTGAACCACCGTAACGGTGTCGTTCAGTGATGTTTTCTTGGTGGTAACGGGTATCTGGAGCTCTCCATATGAAAGTCCGGCGAGAATCATACTGCAAGCTAAACCTGGACTCGTCGGAAAACATCACACAAGCCCGCTGTTGCGGTGTCCACAATGCATGTTCTCTACTCCAGGCTAACCGCAGGCGACAGTGAGTTGCAGTAAGTGGAATGCATCTGACTGGTCTACGAGCATATCGACCAATCTGTCCTAAGCGTCTGTACACGGTCTGCCTTGAAATTGTCGTACCAGTGGCTGAAGAGAGCTGACGAGACAGGTCTGAAGTTGTGCTCCGCCTGTTTCTTTTGGCAGTAACTGCCAAATACCGGTCCTCATTCGGCGTTGTAACTCTGGGGCGACCTGTGCTGTAACGTTTACTCACATTACCATCATCTTGGAATGGTTGCCAAAGCCTGGAGATGACACTCTGGGCAATTCCAAGTTCGTCTGATACTTCCAGTTTGGTACGCCCACATTCCAGATGGCCAATTCTACTATTGGCCGATAATTCTACTACGTAAAAAATCATCCAAATGCGTCCTTTGTGTCATAACTATTCGGTTATTGCACTGAAATGCTTATAAAGCGCCTGCGAACAATTTTACTTCTCTGCCTGTATTCCTTATATATCACTCTCTTACACTCTCGTCATTGTGATGTATTATCGGTGTCATCTGGTTACTTCCTGAAATTTGCATATGATTCTTGAAGATGTGTGTAGTGATTTTGCAGGTGATACATTTATTTTAGAGTACGATTTCCGCGTGACTCCGAATCATCCTTAATTTCTGGACATGAGTGTAGTTACAAAAGCGAAAAATTATAACATAATTGAATGTTCTCCAATTTAAGAATGAAACTGTAATACACGCGTTGTTTGGGGGAAGGAAAATAAGGTATTTTGAATCGAACTCAGTGAATTAAGAGTGTCATATAGTTTGAAGTTCTTTCAGACAAAAAGATATGCGTATGTATACCGAAAATCAATGACTGTAAAATTTTAAGGACTTGAAATGAAATAGAGATTCTTTCAATGAGGAAAATGAGATTGCCCTTTTGATTGGGGCTGATGTTATGGGAAAATTGCTAACAGGGAACCTAGTTGAGGTAGATTGAAGGCTAACGGCCGTGAAAACGAAATTTGGTTGGACGGTAATTGGGAAAAAGAATTAATGAGCAGTGACAGCAGTTTCACTACTTTATCTATGCATATTGGAAATATTTCTTTGAGCGCATTATAGAATTGAAATTTCAGGAATAGCTAATTCGTTCCACACTGTTAAAGAGAAACATATCTTAACTGATTCTGAAGAAAAAATTTTAATTCTTGCTGCCGGGAGATACAAAATAGAACTACCTTGTAAATGCGATTCTACGTATTTATTTGATAATAACATATCACCTTTTATCACTTCTTTTTTATTAATCACTTTTTATGCCTGGAGCAGGCATAAAAAGTGATTAATAAGTTAAATAGAAGTAAACATTCATATGATTATCAAAAGGTATTCTAGGAGTGGGAGAAAATGCGTATCATTGAGCTCGTCCCAGAAATTGAAGTGAATAACGGATGTCATTATTTGCCTCATAGGCCAGTGATTAAATTAGTAAAATTAAAAAAAATCGTCCGGTGTTGGACGCTTCTAGCACTGAGAGAGAGAAGCACTCTTTAAATGCCTGTTTATTTAAAGGAATTAATCATATATACATGATATTCTTGATCGTTTTAGAATGTTTTCATTCGTTTTAAGTGCTGACACTGAAAACGCTTTTTTATGTATCTGTTGCACCCACAGACAAACGTTTACTTAGAATTTTCCAGTGGGGGGAAGAAAGGGTAAGAAATTTATAGACATTGTCAAGTAGTATTTGGAGTTTGGTTTAACCTTATTTGTTGAATGCATGTATAAGGCATCTTTTAGAAAACTGGCCACCACCGTTTGATGAAACTGCTCAAAAACTGAAAAACTCATTCGGCGTTTACAGATATTCAACAGCAATTTTTAATTAAGATAAAATAGCACGCGGAACAAGTATTAATTTAGAATTCAAACAACAAAAATCAGCGTTATATATGCAATATTAAATTTGCAAATATAACGCTGATTTTTGTTGTTTTGATTCTAAATGAAGGAGTTTTTAATATTAACGAATAAGTTCACTTTATAGAACAGGCAAAGTTAATCATGTCTAGAGGCGGTTTTAATTTGCGCTGTTTTGGAGCCTTTTAAAAATTTTACTCGTTAAACTGTTGACATTCTGAAGAAATTTCACTTTTAGGGATAATAGGGAACTTAAATAATGACACTTTAAGATATTGTACTAGTTTAGAGCCATTGACATGTGAAACATTTTTAACCAAAAGATTTATTTTGTCAATTGTACAAAAGATTTCTATCCTCTTGGCTTGTTAACTCCAAGAATATTGCTTCCGCTAGTACTGCTACAGGATTTGTGGAAGTTAAAAATAATTTGTGATTGTGAATTATCACCAAATATTGTAAATAAACTCTCAAAGTGGTATGAAGATGTAACATGAACTAAAAAACGTAACATTGCCTCGTTATACGGCAATTAATTCATTTTCTGAATTGGATGTTTTCGTTGATGCTAGCAAAGGGGAGTATGTTGCTTACGTCTTTATTCGATCAACAGCTAATTCTGACGTGAAGGTAGTTCTTGTTAGAGCAAAGTCTAGGGTAGCTTCTCTCAAACCCTGAGTATACCACGCTTGTAGAATAAGCGCTAGGTTTCTGAATTTTAGTATCAAAGCGCTTGGTCTACCAGATCTTAAAGTTTCACTTTGGTCTGATTCTACCTACAGTCATTTGGTGGATAAAAGAGCTGAGATATTGATTAGTTTTCGTGACCAACCGCATTAAAGAAAATTTTCAGTTGACAGATCCTCCGGCACGGAAATATGTTGCGGGAAATTTAGATGTTGTTGCTTTATTGTGGCGTGGTTCCTTTGATCGGGGAGTGATTGCTTCCCGATAGTGGAAGTGGCCTTCTTGGCCAAAGGAAAATCTGGAACGCTGGTTGGTTGGCGAAATTGATAGTCAGTCTAAGGAAGCAGATGTTAGAGAAAAAAGATTAAAATGGTGACTACTGATTTGATATAAAATGCTCCTCTTTGGCATTTAAACAACATATCAAAATATAATAAATTATTTCGAGTCTTTGCTTGGGTTTTAAAATCTGTAATTGTTTTTTTAACCCCATTTTATGATTGTTTTCAAAAGTCGTGGTTTTAAGACTGCATTAAGGAGAGGAAAAATTATCTAAATCGGTAAATTCTCTCTCGGATAGCTTTGCGATTTTATTTTGTAAAGGTATAGAACTTCACCTTTTAAGTACTTAAAGCTGTAGAATTTTCTCCCTCCTTACTGCGTGTGAATTGGAAAGCACGTTCAACTAGCAATCGAAACTTCTATAGCCTCGACAAAAAGCATAATCTATTATCTCACCTTTGTTGCTCCAAAGATTCCGAAATCTCTCTATAGTGGCGTCCGAACTATAAGGTGGAAGACGATAATTCGTCATCACCAGGGCTGGCGATTGAACTTTGGCTTCTCCTGTCGCCTTTTAAGTGGAGGAGTGTATAAAGTTTCTTTCGCTTCTTACCGCATGCCTTTGTGGCGTAACTGGGAAGCACGTCCGGCTAGAAAATGGAGGGTCTAGAGTTCAGATCCCGATGAGGATATTGCACATATTTACGTCTTCTGCTGCGGCAGGGAGGTAGTTGTACTTAGAAGATAGTCTGTTGTAGGATTGGATTTCCGGAACCGACCATTTTATGAAAAGAGACCCGGGCTGCAGTCTGGACCTTCTGCGAGCGGTTGCAGCTACCGGGGTAGTGACGCGTACCACATAACCTTTCCAGTCCCTATCCGACATAGGCCTCCTCGTGGTCCCCGCCGGTTATCCGGTTCGCTTGGGCTGATTATGTTGGACCCCATCCTTGGAGGTCGACTGGTTTGGAATTTCCTCGACCAATCAAACCCGGGGTTCTGCTCAGTAAACTGGCTAAACCAATGTCTAAACAGCCTCAACTTCTGGGGTAAATAAACATTCTTCACAGGACTAGAGCCATCTTTCATTCGGTGGTTGGTTCAGACTTGGCAGGGACCGTAGTGGTACTGTCTTGTCTGCCCCCTGGTTGTGGGGAAGTTACATGGTTGATTTCGATAGTTGTTCAAGATGGGATGGGCTCCCGTCGGTCATTACTGAGGGATGGCTACGCCAACTTTGAGATTTTGTCTTTTTAGGGAGATGCTAGCCGTCCCCCACAGTACTTTGAGTTTTTATAAGCATGAATGTGTAACATTTTAAAACCCCCCTGGATTGCCCGGGGCTGTTGGCGCCCCCTCGAATCGCCTCTGGAGGTTGCGGCATTTATAAACTGTGTAAGGCAGCTTTGAGCTTGCTATGTCTGGGAGCTCCTTCCTCTGGTGTTTTGTCTCCTGCTGTAAAAAATGATCAGGTAAGTACGAGTATATATTGATTACTTTACCAACTGAAGATTGTCCTCCATTGGATCAAACAAGAAGGGGACATTTTTATGTTTTTCCCATCTATCTAGTGTTGAGACTATTTTCATGAAACTCTGCATCTTATTTTAAGAAACTTTACAACCAGAAATACATACATAGCATCTATTTATATCTAAGGCAACAAGACCAGTAATGACTTTTCCGAACATCCTGTGTATTTCATATAAATCTTCATTTGTCCCCAAATTTTTTTCCTAGTTCCTTTCTCGTCTGAAAAAAAATTAAATAAAAGTAAAATAATTAATATAGCATGTTAATTTTTTTATCATGATATAGTATTCCTCCCTCTCAGTTGAAAGTAATTGGCCCATATTTAAAAAACACTTGTATCATTTATGTTCAGGTTTAACTTATGAAATGTAATTTAACTTTCGTCTTCCCTTCCTGCCTGTTTTTACCACGGGGTTCACTCACTGCGGAACTTGTGTAGCTTAGACAGTTTAACTGTAGAGTTAGAGGAATTACGAATAGCTGTGTGTAAGAGTTTTCGCCTGCTAGCTGTTGCTGCCTTCCGAATAAAGTGTTACACTACTGGCGACTTCAAAGCTGGTCTCGAGTCGAATATTGCAGCCTAAAAGTGTGTGGCGTAGACGCACACAGCTGATCAATGTTTATCAATGATTTTACCCGAATTGTTGTGTAAAGTTAAATTTTTGATTAATTTGATACGTATCTTAGGCTTTTCTGAGCGGCAACACATTGGCGCGTTGAAGACAGAAGCATCGCGTCAACACATTGCTTTCATAGAGTTTAGTTTGTTAGTTAAATATCTTATATTTTTCCGAAAAGTAACAGTCTACTGTGTTAGAGATAAAAATGCCTTATTGTGTAAAGTTAAGTTTTTGATTAATTTGATAAGTATTTTAGGCTTTTCTGAACGGCAACACATTGGCGCGTTGAAGACAGAAGCATCGCGTCAAC
The DNA here is from genome assembly GCA_000611955.2 of Stegodyphus mimosarum. Taxonomy (NCBI): domain Eukaryota; kingdom Metazoa; phylum Arthropoda; class Arachnida; order Araneae; family Eresidae; genus Stegodyphus; species Stegodyphus mimosarum. The sequence goes on along the minus strand of KK114859.1, from coordinate 27,416 downwards.
ACATTGCTTTCATAGAGTTTAGTTTGTTAGTTGAATATCTTACATTTTTCCGAAAAGTAACAGTCTACTGTGCTAGAGATAAAAATGTTTTATTTCGAACAGTGTTTGCCGCTTCTCGATTTCAAACCGTTGAGTTTAACTAAAAGTTTTCCGAACTATAAAATAAATAATAAAACAAATTCAAAATTCCAAGTGAACATGTTCAAGTGGAGAACTGCGTTATTCAAAACTTGATGGCTCTAGGTGCCGTCTTTTGTCACAGTGCAAGGAGCATACATACATGCATGCAGATTCTTTATTATTCAATTTCGTTAAAAATAATACAGTGCGATAATATTTCGTAGCAACAATTTGAAAAGTGGTACGCCATATATATTGAACAGACACAAAATCCCATTTTGAGACAAATAACCCCTTTTGGGCTAAAAAGTTCAATATCGCTATTTTTTATGTAGAACATAAATCAAATAATGAAGTGATTTTGAAAAAAAATATTGCGTATTTTATTTCCTCAAAAACAACAACAAAAAATATTTAATTATAAAAAAATTACAAAAAACGGCTTGAATATTAATGTAATGCTGTTTTTTTGTGTTAATTATAATGCTGTAATATTATTTTAGTGCTTTTGCTATTTATCGGAAAGATACTTTCTATCGTTATCATTTTAAATTTTTAAATTATTATATGTAATAACTTCCTGAATGCATGATATTATGATTAAAAATATTACAAATGAGATGGTATGATTTTACACAATTATTTTCGTTAAATATGGAAGTATGCAAATGCATTTAATTTGATTGTATATAGAGACGCACATTTACCTTTTTGCCTTAAGTAAGAAAATACTTAGGTACGGCTCTAATCGTTTATACACCTTTTTTTCCCCTCCAAGATCACATTTTCTGCTACTTGGTTCATTCTGATGTCTCGAAAGAGATCATATTTTTTTATTTAAAGTAACCAGTTATTTATATTTTATTATTTAAGTCAACCAGTTATTCAAAATTTCAAGCTTTAGTATAGCTTCTGATTTCTGTTTCCTCATCAGAAATCTGTACGAGGTTAGATAGTATTTAATGCTGGGGTTTTTGGCCTGCGCGGGCACGCTGTGTTTAGTTCGTCAGCTCTGATAAATTGTAGTTAATCGGCTTTACGATATACCTGCCAACATTTGAATTTGATACGTCGTTTAGAATTTCTGTACCAGGTTAGGTTAAAATATGTTTCTGCGTAGTTTATGCAGTCTTCTGCATAATCTACTATACTACGTTTTAAATTGAAATTGGGTATTACTTTAGTTGCATCACAACAAGTTGTGGCTGATTTTGTTAGAATAAGAACAAGCACTTATATAAAGATTTATTTAAACCTTTCTAAGCCTCTGTAGTTCCTTCAAGCATAGCGATAATTCGCTTTAATGTCTGTTAGGGTTTTGGACTATTTAAATTTTGCAAGATTAGGGATGGCATACTTGAAAAATCTGCGGAGAATCTGTTTAATATCGTTCATATTCTTTATTTTCTCCAGGATACTATTTTCTGCTTCTCGGTTCATTCTGATGCAATGTTTTGTCTCGGGAAAGGAAAGTTATACTTGAAATCTTATAAAGAATCAATTTAATATCGTTCGTACCAAGACATGAGTTTTTGAGGGCATGCTCATGTCTTTGGTACGAAGGATATTCAATGCTTTCGAGTGATATTAAATGCTTTCGACATGAGCTTTCGAGAGCATTCGACGCATGCGCTTGCTATCTGCGTGACGCGGTTTTCAGTGTTTCACACTTGATTTTTGAAAAACAAAATGTAATTTATTATGCGTATACATAATAATTTCTTGTGTGATTAAAAGATGAAGAGGAAAAAACACTGCTCCTGTCTTCTTATAAATCCATGATCGGATGTATATTTTCTTACAAATCAATGATACTTGTATAAGTGCTAGAAACGAGTACTTACAGTTAGTGGCCTGGTTTATCTGTAACAGTACTGTTAACTGAAATAAAAGTGCTACGAAGTCGTTTTTCATAACTTCATCTAAAGAGCTGGTGTTGGCTATCTGATAAGGTAAGAGATCTTTAGCTATCTGGACTCAAGATTTTTGGAATTTGAATTAACCGGCTCAGTTCTTCTTTTTAGGCTAAGTTATGTAGTGTTTTTAACCTTCATGGCTAAAGTTAGAATTAACGTTAATTCTGCTAATTTATTATTTTATAATGATAAAAGATATATTAATTTAGCTTAAGTTGAATGAAAACAGGTTATACGTTTTGATTTACATGAATAAATACTAGTTCCTCTGCCTGATTTTAGTTGAATAAAAATAAAAGCAAGATCATATTTTTCATTTCAGAGCCTGCGTAAAATCTTGTTTTTCGTTTTTGATTTATTTGAATTGGATTAGCTATGGGTAATCCCCTTAGTCCAGTACTCGTTGACATTTACAGGCACTATTCTGAGGTCAAACTACTTTAAAAAACTATATTCTTGGTTCTGGATTCGCTACAAGATGACATAATCGCGCTTTATGATGACAATAAAAGTTCAACTAAGATTTTATCTATTATGAATACGATTGATCCAGTCATCCAATTTACTTTCGAAATTGAATCTAGCAGCTCTTTTGATATTATAATTTCCCGCAGTTAATCGGATTTCAGCACCATCGTTTACCGTAAATCATTTTCAGTTTCTTTGCTTTCCTATGCTAAATTATATTACCCTGCTAAGCAAAACTTGGGATAATTTTGCTCTTATGTATATCAGACTTTAACAGTTCGTTTTTCAGAATCTTTGCTTTCTCAAAAGTTCTATTATTTGAAATTGGTGGCCACTGACAGAGGATTTTTTTTCCCATGGCCATTGATATAGGCCTTTAAATGATTTTCTTCTTGCCATCAAAGAAGCCATACCGCTGTTAGAAATTATTTTAATAACCCTATCGAATATCATGTCCGAAAAGAAGAAGCTGGTGTTGAAAAGAAGCTGGTCCGAAAAGAATTATGTTTCTAACTACGATTAAATAGTTAATCGTAGTTAGAAACATAATCACAATTTTTCAAAATCTGCAAAAATCATCCATAAAGATTCTTCAATAGGCGAACTGGACTTCCTTGAAGGTTTATCCTTTTATAAACATTTATCTTTTTAGTTAATAACATTAGAAAAATTAATAGTTCATAAATTATCTAACGATCTACACAAGTCACAATACTTAAATGATATACAGTATGGTTTTTCGAGCTGAAAAATCATCAACCTATGCCCTCATGGACCTAAAAGACCAACAAGCTAAACGGATGTCACAGAGTATTTCTAAACCTCGGCCTCCGAAGAGCATTCGACACCCTCTGGTGTTCTTTAATTCTGCATACCCTACGAAACGCAAAATGGCCCAGAAAAATCTATTTCATTTTCGGAAATTACCTAAGCAATAGACAACACCTTATAATACATAACACTGGCTCCACCAGTAAAATGCAGAGTGGAGGTTGCCCACAAAACTCATATGCTGGACCTATCTTATGGAACATGACCTTCAATAGCAGCATTAATGCAGAATGGCCTATTCAGACTTCAGTTGTTGCTTATGCTGATGTTGCGGTTTCCGTAATAAGAGAGATTACAAGAGACGAAGTTAATCGACACTGCAAGTCGACAACTGTGCAACTGAAACAAGCGAGCTCTTCTACGATCGCTACTCCCAAATTAAGTTTCGCGTAACCGAAACAAATTCCACGGTACTCATAACCCCTAAAAAGGCACCAAACTCATAAGTAAGCCCAGATTTGAAATGAAGGGACATAGAATTAAAATAACCAGTACACATAAGTACAAGTATCTCGGACTGACATGTGTTCCAGGTCTTACTTAGATTTCACACATAATGGACTTTAAGAATCGTCCACTAAGAACTGCAAACAAACTTCGGCAATTCCAAGATGCCAAATGGGGCTTGAATACACAATTACAGAAAATCCTTTACACAACAGTTGCTGAAAAAAAATCATAACCAATGCAGCAACTGTCTGGCCAACATCAATGCAAAGCAGAAAAGTAAAGCATCTTCTAATCATCCAAAGACCGCTTGTTATCAACATTATACGTGCTTACTGTTCAACCTCTACTGCTGCAACATGTTGTCCGAACTAAGAGGTGGCGAGTAATAATTCGTCACTATCAGGATTTGACGGCTGGGTTAATCTCCGTTCGCTCTTTAAAAGAGGAAATATATAAGGCATTTTCTACCTCCTTCCAGTATGCCTTTGTGGTGTAAAGATAGCACACTCAGCGCATACTCACGAGGTCCAGGTTCGAGCTCCTATGAGGGCATTGCACATTTTTCATGTCTTCTGCTTTAAAATAACCTAATGACTCTACAATGCCATCCTACACCCCGTCCACAGTTTTCATATCATCAGTAGTATTCAAAGGGACTTACGGCGCTACAGAAAACTTAATTTCCGCCCCCTCCACTGGATATAGGCACACTTCGGAAATCAAGGAAATGAGCAAACAGATTCACTGGCAAAGGAGGCAACTCGCCACATCTACCCGTACCATACTCCCAACTCAAAAGAGTCGTCAATAATTTGGCTAAAGCAAAATAGTAAGACGAATGGGACCATGCACAAAAGGCCATTACGCGTATCTGTTCTTTCCTAAAGTTAGCAATAAGAGACGTACTTCATCTGCTCAGCTAACACGCTATATTACAGGTCATGGTCTATTTCATGTCTGTTTTCATAAATGATGCCTAAGCAATACGAACCAGTGCATTTGCGGTAACACGGGAGCTCTTGAATACTACCTGATGAGCTGCTTACTGACATCTAGCCACCACCTCAGATTTTGATGCAATACAGATGACAGAATCCCGTACTGAAGCTGTATCATCAAACAAAAAGCATACATCATGAAAAGCAAGGCTATCCTGGTAGCATATTGAGTGGATCTGTGTGATGTGGCTTAATTTCTCCTTTCGCGCAGTAGTCCAGTACATCTACATAGCAATTTACAGTTAAGTTTTTAACATTACACTCACTATTACTCCTCTGCATTCATTGCCAAACCACAGTGAGAAGCAGAAGAAACCGGGGAGCGTGGAACTACACCTGTCCAACTGTCAGGTATGACGGCAAAGTACTGGTGTGCCCGTTTTCTGCTACCTGGGTCTCATGTCTTTCCTCAGTCGCTCTTTGTGTAGGGGCAAAAAGTTTCTGTTTTTGTACTTCTATAGCTCATTTAGGGTTTTTGAAGCCAGGATACGTAATAAATTAACTGTGCCTTCCCTGGGATTCAAACCGCTCATCTTTCAGTTGCCAGTTGAACTTTATAACCACTTATATGACGAGAGCACGCACTGGAGAAGGCTGTAATCCTTACATTCTCACCCACCTAAAGGGTGTCTCGTGCCTCTCCCCACTATTCCAAATCCGGGTCGTAATGAATTATCGTCTTCCAAATTTGATTTTAGGTGCTACTGTAAAGACTATTAGTTATTTCAATCCATGAAGCATGAAAAATCATTTTCACCCTCGCTAGGATTCGATCATCGGATCTTCCCTTTTCAACCTAGAAGCCGCTTACGCTGCCAGAATACGGATGGGGAAATCGGTATTTTATTAAACCCTCATTGGGAAAAAATTGCGGATGGTCAGAACTTTCAGCATAAGATATAAGAATAATTATCATAAAATTTAAGAATTCATTAAAAATATGTTTTAAAAATACTTAAAAAACTTAATTAGTCAATTGCTTTTAGGTATCAAATAGGTTTCTAATCACTTAATGTATTACGATCACTATAATCGTTATTCATGTAGATTAAATTATGTAATAATCTATACTGTAAAAGTTTCAAATGTTTCTGCCATCCCTACTGCAGGTCGGTATCCCGGTTTTAAAGGCTGTTGATCTAAATGAAATTATTGGGCTTGATGACAATATTTCTAATCCTTTTAACTCTGTTTATTTGAAATCAGGTTTCATCTATTACTATTTAAAATCTCTCTTTGCGAAAAAGTTTGGAAACATTTTATCTGCCATAAATTTCGACATTTTGCTATCTGTTCAAGAGAGGTAATTAAAACATTTTCCTCAGAGCTTATAAGTAAGTAAAGATTTTATAGGAAGATACTGCAAAGCGATTATTAGCTTTTTTTCATGTAATTTCATGCTCATGGTTCGTAAGTTCGAAACGACTTCAAAGTTTTATGAAAGCCGAAGAAACATGTATAACAGTCAACCGTTTGTTTGGAAATGGGTAGCGAAAGAATCGTGATGCTTTAATCATAGGGTAAATATTTTGTTCCGATTTGATAGAGGACTTTATACAATATCAATAGTGACTATCATATCGGAATAAGGCTGACAGATACCTCGAATAAACTTTTATTAAAAAAGGTAGAGCCATGGACACATTCAGCTGATCAGTGTTTATTAATATTTAAAAATGTTTTTACCGGAGCATTGTGTATAGTGAAGTTTTTGATCAATTTTGTGACTTGATACATTTAGTTAACTTCACTGAGCCGCCCAGACGGTACAGTAATTGGGAACCGACTGCGATGCCAAAGGGCTCGGGTTCGAATCCCACAGAAGGCAGGGCTGTAACCGTCCCTCCCTTCATAGGAGGCAACGCTGGCCGCCTATTAGGTGCCTCCACACTACAATGGCCACCACCTCTGACCTTAGGAGTGGCCATTGTCGAATAGGCAAGTGCCCGCCATTAGATTAAATTAACTTTACTGTTTACTTAAAGTTAACTTTACTGATTACTGCGTCGCAAAGATTGAGTTATCTTGTAAAATAAAATAATTGATTCATATTCGTTTAATCTTTATTTAATATTATTTATTTTTTATTTAATTTCATTTAACCTTATCTAAGTCTCAATATATATATAACTTTAAAGTTTGATTTATTCTCAATTTCTTAATTTTTCCATTCTCATTCCCATGCAATTCATTCCGTAGCGAGTTTCGAGCGTTTGTTTTTGATTTATTAGAGAATCGAGTGCTTTCGATGAAAAATTTTGTTAAATATTTACCATCTTGCCCTCTCGAAAACAAAATATCTTTCTCTTTGCGGCCTTACCAGAGCCGGGTAGTTAAGACTACTGAATACTGGCAGTTTAACGTGGTTTGGATTCGATTCCAGGCTAACGGCTAGCTGCATAGGATGGTTTCTGTTGTTTTTTCTCCATGCGTAACATGAATACGAACCAGTTCACCTCAGAAAGTTCACCACAAAGGCAGCCGTCCTCTTAAGCAGATAGCCCTCTCGGCTTAGTTATATTTAAATAACCTAAAACCTTAATCTCTCCTTGCGACTGATTTTTGGTGCAAACTGCAGTCTATTATATGCGCATATTTGATTTTTATAAATTCTGAAATCTTTGCAAACTTTATGATCGCCCTGTATTTCTGATAAACAGTTAAAGATAATAATAAAAAAATAGCAATTTCTGATTGCCTTTTTTCTGCAAAATTAAAAGCATTGTTTTATTTATATTAATATATAGCTCTGAAAAATAATTATATTCTGCTCCATAGAACTACCTCTAAGGGAAATTACCCTGTTTTGGAATTTGGAATACTTAATTCGGCGACAGTCACAATATTATCATTCGAAAACTTTTCCCTTTATTTTACTAAGAAATTTCAGTTGGCGGAAAAGAACATGCTGCATCAGTGTTGCATTGATGTTTTATACTATTTCATATTAAATAATGCAAGCGGCGCTATTTTTTAGTCTTCATCGTCATTGTTAAGCTCAGTTAAACGAGAGCGTTTCCTGTTTGGCAAAATATCCTCATCTCTTTGAGTTATCTTCCGTAACATCCAGATTTCCGCTCTATACTAAAAAAATACATTTTTACCGGCGATGCTGCTCGTTCCTTTCAAGCAGCAGCTTCAGCTGTCAATTACGAAGTTTCCTTAAGAAGTTGCGAACTGTACTTGGCGAGAATGCTTTGGCGACTTTGTCGCCAAGTTTTCGACGGGAGTGAAAGCTATATCACTGGAAAACATTGGCTGGTTTAGCCGGTGAAGGGAGCGGGAGGTAATTTTTGAGGCTGTTCCAGTATTTTGGGTTTAAGCCAACTTTCCACATGGTTAAAACGCTTGGTAGTTGTTGATTTCTATAAATCCACCTTCCCGAAAAAGTGCAGCAGTTACTTCTGTCAAGAAGATGGTAAGTAAATATTATTTTAATCTTCCGAGACTTTAACGATTTGAATTGGGTTTTTACCCTGCTAGCTATTGAATTTAAAATAGATACACTTCTTCTGGAAAAAAAGAAGGATGCAACAGAAAAATCAAAGTTGCTTATGTTAATTTTAATCTCTCCTATGCATAAAACAAAAGAGATTTACAGATGAGTTTGTTGTCCGTTATTTTCTTCCAAAATCTTTCTAAATTTTTAGATTAGCGGTACTTTAAAAATCAGAAATTGCAAAAAGTCATGGCTTTTAAAAATATTTTTAACTCATCATACTTGTTAAGTTATTCAGAATTTAACAGAACTTATGCAAGATCCTATTTTTGCATTTTCATATTTCTTGTATGGACTTTGGCGGGGGGGACTGTATTCACCTAAATTTTTGAAGATTACCATTTAAAAGATATGCAAATAAATAATAAAAGTTCACACTGTTGGTACTTTTTCATTTAAGAGAGTAGAATGTAACAAAATTCATAGCAACTATAAGTTATGCTATCGTTATTGTGTAACAATATTCAGAAAACTTTATATACATGTTTTATGTTTTTTAATCATATTTTCAAACAGTAACGTCTGGCTAAGTCCTAATTTGTTTTGGCTTAGACACCTGACGTCTTTAGTATTATTGAAGTAGGTTTGTCAAGAGATCACTTAATTGAGTGCTTTATTCCATAGTATAAACTTAAATCATTCGTCCATTTCTGAAAATCGTCTGATAAATTTTACGACCTTTATCACTTTTATTCAGAATGCCAAACCATTTACTAAAAATGCATCGAACAGAAGGTTTTTTACTATAGAATTGCAGTCTCTGAAAATGTCTGGAGGCTTTCGCCACCAGTTGCAGTTTTAGAAACAAGGGAAAAATTATTTTGACAATATTTTGAAATACGTAGCTATGCACTTTTAAACTGTTTTTGTAAAGAAACTAGATTTTTTTTATTGAGCACGCTAAAATTAAAGGTCTCTTTAAAAAATGGCCGTAAAGAATTTAAAGATGTAGACAACTTCTACAAACTTTTGTAAACGAGCTGCAGTGACACAGCTGCATTGAGCTTTAAAATAAGCTTACGTAATTTGGCTGTGCGGTGAAACAAACTTAGTTGCGTAATAGCTTGTTTGAAATGTTTGGAAGTCCCCCCTCTCAATAAAGTACTTAGTAAAGATCAAATACGGCTAGTTCAATGCGATGTGCTTGATATGGTATGAGAACGAATTTGCTTATTGCCTCTTTATACTTGTCTAGTAAATGATCACTGTATATGTTTTATTTACTTTAAAGGCGCAGTATTAACAGTAGCATTTAGTTTGCAAATACTCCATTTTGTATCGGAATTAAAGTGTATTGGATTCGTGCATTTAATACGCTGAAAAACCTGCAACTTTGTCGTTATTTACAATGGTATCTCAGATAGTTTTTGATATAATTAATACGTCCTTCAATTCAGAAATTTTGCTGTACTTCACACAGAAAGATACTGCAGTTTTAATCAGTCCTTCTAGAAGAGCAACTCTGGGCTTCATTTTCTACATTACTGCACACATTTTATGAAAAATTATTTAATTCGTTCCTGAAATTCTACTGCATGATTAACCATCTAATCAGCTTAGTTATTGACTTCTTAACTTCTAAATATGCAAAAGTTTTAAATACGTTATGTTCATAAACTCATTTCAGTAATGAATTAGAGAATGATTTTAAGTAACCTACCTATTTTGCATTATGTATTAAATTCTAAAACACATTTCAATTGATATTCAAGCTTTCATGTTTTCTTATGCACGTCGAGAGTTAGCATTTTGAAGGCTTCCGTAATTCGTTGATTAAATTCAGTAATACCGCGTTCTATAACTACGTAAATGGCAATTTTTTACGGCATAGAGATGCAAAACGTATTTCGGTTAATATTCAAGCTTTGTCGTGTATTTCTCAGCACTTCGAAAGTTAGCGTTTTGAAGACTCCGTAATTCTATTTTTAAGTTCAATAATATCTCGTAAAGTGATTACATAAATACAAATATTTGGATATTAATGAATAAAGAAACCCGAAACTGGGTTTATATCACGAAATTGAACTGGCATATAACGTAATATTTGTAAATGTTTTTGCGGATATTTGTAAAAAGAGCATATTACCGTAATCGTATTGACATTGACTACGACATTGTTGAGCATAAGAAACGAATTACGGAAATCATTACAACAATAACTTCCAAATTGCTGGAAAAACACGAAAAACTGAATATCGACTGAAATTCAGTGCATGCCAAAGACGAAGCACATATTGAAGTATTTTAAAACTTAGCACGTATGATAAAAGCCATTTGAATGGCTGCGCAGTGTTAACGTATTCAACATAATATATTGCTTTAGATCCTTATCATGCCTCACTGAAATGAACTCAATAATTTGAGTACCCTGTTAATCCCAACTGGCATTGTAAGGGTGGGTAATTAAATACAAGTGGACGCAGACACCTGCACAAACTTTGGTAATCAGTATTCTCTCTTCATTAATCACCTATCGATATGCGACGAAAAATGTAAAAGGCAGTATGCATAAAAATAAATACAAATAGAAGTCATTGTTCATATTATCGAATTTTACTGATATAGAGAAGCTGTTAGAAATTTGATCAAAAATTCATAAGATAAGAATTCTCCGGATTTCGAAATTCAAGAGCATGCGTATAATTGACTTTAAAAGGTAAGATTTCTGTTTCTTCTGCGAATTCTAGTTGATATGTTTAGCCTTCGATATACGGACGTCAACGTTTTATGGTTTGGTTTATTTAATTACCGCAAAGCTGCTGCCTAAGGGGAGGGATGTCGTTGAGGAGGACTTTCTAAAGGAAACTGGCTCGTATACCTACACGTTACACACTGGGAAAACCACGAAAACGCCCATCTAGCCAGCCTCTTCGCCGGGATTTGAACCCTTGTGTTCTACGACTTCACCGCTCGGACGCTAGTGGGTCCTAACATTTTTTGTTGCAGAGAAAGAAAATTGTTCCTAGCTAGTATGATCAGGTCCTATTGATGCATAAATATAATTATACTAGATATCATTTTTTAACTGTAGTAGTTTACGGAACCTTTTCTATACCTCATCCAGACTTTAAGATTTGCGTTAAAGATGTTTTTTCTCCCCGGCCGTTATGAAATATCGGGGGGAACTCTGAGGCTTCTAAAGAAAGCGACAGACTGAATAATCTTTCACTTTGCAGAAATTCATGGCAAAACTGGTTGCATGGTTAACACCTTTATTATAATAGAGTTGTTTCCTCAGCTGACAAAATATTCCCCAAGTAACTAAAGTTTAGGTTATTTTATAATAGCAAAACGCACGAGGACTATTTGCCTGAAGGTAGGGATGTCTTAGTAATGTAATGTGATAGATGAGTGTGCTGCAACTCTCCTGGCTGATAATAATCGGCCTCATGGTTAACGCAGCACACCCAACACAGATTAAAACAAAAAATACAGTAAAAAAAATCAAACCAAAATTCCCAACATTGCTCTATTGCCATTTATAAATTTCGTGAAGTCCTTTGCAAATCTAAACTCTTTCCTGCGGCCATAGAATTCCATTATGTTACTATGTTTTTCCCTAAAATGTCGCAAAAATATCAAAATCGCGTATCATTCTCATATTTTTAGAAACTTCAATGTTAAATAAATAATTTTTCCTTTTCCCCGAGATGTCCCATTTCTCTTTCCAGCAATCATAATAGAAACCTTGATTTTACTAATAACAATTCTTTTTGACGCCTGAGTATAAAACGCATTCCCGGATTACCCACAGCAACCTCTCTGACCAGTACGTCGGCCCTCTCATTGCCTATAACACCAATAAGGGCTTTCACTCAGTTTACTTTCATTTAATATATTTTCTCAACTTTTACCAGAAGATCTTTTATATATGAGACCCAAATATTAGTGTTTTCAGCATCTATTTGTGCTTCCAAACCAGATAATGAATGTGTGCATATATATTAATATATGTTTTTACAGTCAGGTTTTCATCAATCCATTTAAGAGCAAATACGACAGCAGCCAATTCGGCTTGAAAAACCGAATTGTGAGGTTAAGTCTAATTTTGCCATAGCCCATTTCTGTACCAAACAAATAAACCACATATATGCACCAATTCCATTATCATAACTCGAATCGTCAGTAAATGTATACAATTCTCCTTCGCAAATACTTTATCTCTGATATTCCACTGCTTTTCTTTATGCAGGATGTTATACTGTTATTATTAAACAGACAAACATGCATTATATGCAGTAAACCTCCGTAAGTACTAATAAAATCAACATTTTGTGAAAGCAATTTAAATTTATCATAATAAAAAAAATAAATTATCGAGAGGAGCTGCATACCGGCCAATATGCAAACGATCTGGTGGAGGACTGTCTGAAAGAAACCAGCTCATACTCACGTTACAAAAGGCGAAAACCACAAAAAACAATCATGCAGCCCGTCCGTTCGCCTGCGGTCAAATCCGCGTCGAACTACCAGTATTCAGTGGCCTTAACCACTCGCCCACTAGTGGGGGACCGAAGTAAATAAAGATGTCACTGGTTTAACTAAGATGCTGGTATTCTTTGATTAAGTACTTAGGTTAATGAGAACATAACTTCGGTTTTAACGGTTAAAAGGTTTCTCGTTAATCTTCAAAACATTTGTAGAAACACTAACTTCAGAGCTAGAGGATTGCATATCTTAACACATTTCATTAGTCTGTAAATTCTAGACTTGTCTCGTCCTTTTTAACTCATAGTCTGGCATAACTTGAATTAATAATATTCAAGCTATTACTATCATTCAGTTTCGCAATTCATGACAACTATGTTGTGGGTAACATGTACTATTTAAACATTACGTTCTACCCAATAGCTCTCTGCTGAAAGAAACAAGTGTCTGTCTCGTCTCGGCACTTTTATTATTCGCAGTAAATACAATGAATGTTTTTTTAACTTAAAATGAAATTACGAATTATTGTATGCATAAATGAACATATATTTGAAAAAACAATTAACTTTTTTTATACGGACGGTTGGATTCAGTCTTACTAGTTAAAGGCTGAAGAATAAATTTAATATTGAGTACTATATAAAACTATGCTTCAACAGGGATTTTGATCTGTATTTATTATTACTTAAACCATATCTGTACGCTCAGGTATATAAAAATTTATGTGATTTGAGATTTTTCACATTTGTTTTTAAAATGCTATTGAACTCTTTCAGTGATCGCTTGAAAATTAGTTCTTTTCATTAGTTCCCCTGTCTGTTGAGTGTGTTTAATCATTTAACTACTGATGTTTCCAACTTCGAGTATTTATAAAAATTAATTACTTTCATATTTTACGCAACAGTTCATTTATTTAAATTATTGCTTGTTCGGAATTTATTAAAAAAATATCTGTTTCAGCGAAAATAAGTATTTTTTTTATTTGCTCGAAAACCTTTTTTTTACACTAGATTTCTTTTCAGTTCCATGCCTTGGAAGCAGCAAGAATTAAAAATAAATTCAAAATAATTAGTTGGTAATTAGATAATGAGATTAGATACATGCTGTGCTTTCATACGAGGAAGAAAAAGAAGATGCACAAAATTGTTTTCTCGTAGTAATTATATTTTTACTTTAACGGCATGGAAAATGCAAAAATTATTATAATTCTAACTGTAACTGAAATTAGTAGGTAACGGTTAACAAGGTTTTTTGAGGAAAATTTAGATAACTTTAGTATAGACGTGTTTTAAAAGGAATCATGCTATGTATTTATTTTTGGTTATAAGTAAATGACATTCGTATGTTGTTTTAACTGATCGTAACAAATCACTTTGATTTGTAATAGTGCAATCAATTTCCACTTTAATGTATAATAGTTGGCTAGTTTCGCTTTTGTTTTTCTCGAAAGGCGTGCTTTTGGTTTTGATTTTTAACAATTCATTTGCAAATATAATCTTTGAGTATTTAACTTGACAAATAACTCATAAGTTCTTGTTGACAGATTCGTTACCGACATATTTCGAAGACCATAACAAGCCGTCAAATCGATGGATGCTTGTAACCAAACGTTCAACATTTTATTTACATTGTCATACGCAATAAAATAACCTTTCTGAACATGTTCTGGTAATGTGACATTGATGAATGGTATACTCCAGACCCTTCATTATCTTTGTTTTGGGTAGCTCACCAACGACGAAGAGGATTCGTAATGATGAATTCGTGGAACGAAACAATTCGTATCATGTAATAGGACCATTAGAAATAGAGAAATACTAATTTCTTATTTTGTCCTACTTCAGAACTTGGGCAATACTACTTCTATTTCATCGCTATAAATCTTCACCGAACAAGTTTTTTGAAATTGCGAACAACTCCGTAAAATGTTATGTAAAATGTGAAAATTAAGTGAAATGATAATTAATTCATTTCTATAAATGTTTGAGAGAAACATATTTTTGAAATTTAAGAGAAAAATATTAAAATAGTGTTATTTATTGCAAATGTAGCGATTTTTGGAAAGTTAGGATTATTTTTTTAAAGTTTCTTAAAATGAAAGAACGCAAACCTGCCAGAAACTATATAGATCTTCCTTTTCTGAATAATTATTTTTCTTATAACTAGTCTCGCCGCACCATTGGCCAAGACGTAAAACTGCTAAGTATGGTAGTTTGATCTGGGATTCGACCCAGGAGAACGGGCTGGCTACATGGTAGGTTTCCATGTAATGTGAATTTGAGCTAGTTTCTCTCAGAGTGTTTTCCGCGAATTCCTTGCATTTAGGCTTATAGACAGAAAGCTCTTTGTTGACATTCGAGTAATCTAACCAAGGTTCACCAGCGGCCGAGCGACTGGAAAGTCATTGGAAACATACTTCGATCTGGTTCAACTCGCAGCGAATGAAGTGGCTGCATCAGAGATTTCGTGCTTTTTTGTCTTGTGTAATGTGAATACGAGCCAATTTCTTTCTAAAAATCCTCCGTAAAGACATACCATCTCTTTGGCAGATAACCTTAGCGTCATAATCAAAATAATCTAATCCATCCTTCTCTCTAATTTGATGCTTAAAGAAATGAAGAAGACCAAAACATTTAGTAAAATTTATAACTTACTGCATTCGAAAAGTAAAAGTTTAAATGGTTGGAGAATTATTTAGTTCTCAAATTTATGAAACAATTTCGTGTATTATTATTTTGGGTTCATTAAAACAGAAATGTTAGATGCTTATATTATTGGCTTTAACATTATATGAAATGTCGGAATTTCAAGCGTCATTTTCAACAGTAAATACTGGAAACTTCATTGACAGTATTATATGGAAGTGTGAGTAAAAACCGACAATGAGTATTTCTAGGACCAAGAAATTTAAAAAATCAATATTGTTCTTGCCGAGATTCGAGTCACGATTTTCTAGTTTGCTAGTTGTATGTGTTAACTACTAACATCACAACAGCACTCGCGGAGAATGCGATACTTCTTAACAATTTTAGTCAAATGCGGACTAGATTGTTTAAGTTAGGGCAAAGCAGGCAAGAGCTAAGGGAAGAAATGCTTTCGTAGGGGAATTTGTAAGGCAAACTGACTCGTATTCACGTTACACATGGGGGAAAGGCCGAGTATTGAACTCTATCGGAGTACGACTGTTCAGCGGGGAGTAAAATCCCGACTCTTGCTGAATACGGGAAAGAACGCTAGGATTATGTGCCTAAATGGAGCCTTTGAGAAGGAGTTTTTAAGCGAATTTATGGGCCATATGCAGGAAATCTTGAAAAATCTCATGCAGCCAGCTCATTCTTCAGATTCGAAGCCTGTCGAACTATCAATTTTGAGCGATCGTTTTCACTCCTCTACTGAAGTGCATCAAATGAAAGAAAGCCCTTTTTATTAAGAAATTTTCTATAGAAACCGTATTAATATTTATTTAAATATAACAACTTCGTTTTGCTGCCTTTGATTACTGCGGTCTTTGAATATACCTACACTAATACCAGTTCGACAAATACACTAAACACGGAACGAGATGCACTAATTCAACAAAATTCAGGTGCAATTTGGCTTTGAGTTCACGTTGAGCATTTAATACGTGAGTGGCTTAATTAAATGACTTTATCTTCAAATCACCAATCCGTACCTCAAACCTATTTTAAGTTTGAAGCAACCAGCGGTCTAGCAGAAAATCGCTAATCAATAGTAGTTGGATCCGGGTTTCGAATCCCGAACGGACTGATTACGTGGGCATTTCCGTGGTTTTCTTTATGTGAGTGCAATCTAGTTTCCTGTAGGAAGTCCTCCACGACGACATCCGTCTTCTTAGGAAGATAGTCGTTCAATGCCTTGCCAGAGTCAAATCTTATCCGCCCCACCGATTTCGGCATTTGGTAGAATTGCTGCGTTTTGGTGTTTACGAGTGTTTGTATAAGCTTATTGTACATGTTAATGATTTATACGCTTATATTTAATCGTCGTTTCGCAGAACCCACCGGCTGTAAGAATGAAACTAATATCTGTAATATAGATGCTTGTTTGTTCCACATTTCCCTCCTGAAAATTTCGTTTTTTTATAAAATACTTTATTTTACTACCATTTGTGAATAGAAAACCGTACCTATCAGCTATAAAGAAAGTCAATTTTTTTCCAATTCACGAAGTCATCAATTCATTATTTAAATCATTCAAATCGTGGGTGTGCGGATAATTATAAAGTACCGAAATATATTTTTTTAATGATACTTATGCATAAAATAGCACTACAGAATATTATTACAAATTAAAATAAATGATTTAGTTTCCTATGCTGATGACGTAATAACCTATTTTATAGCATGGAAGACAGAAAACATCTTAACGCATCAGTGATTGGACAGGATGCACTTTGTGTACCTGAATTTTATCTGTAACGAACAGGACTTTTAACTGAAAACAATAGCATCCCTTCAAGCTTTTAAATGAGTGAAGGACTCGGAATAAACTTTGAAACTGAAAACGGTTTCGAACTACTAGCTTTTTGTGTCTTAAGATACTCTACCATTGATCAGCCTCGATCATGCAACTTAATAACGTGGGTCGTCGATCATGCAACTTAATAACGTGGGTCGTCGATCATGCAATTTAATAACGTGGGTCGTCGATCATGCAATTTAATAACGTGGGTCGTAGATCATGCAATTTAATAACGTGGGTCGTAGATCATGCAGTTTAATAACGTGAGTCGTATATGCCCTTTCGAGAAATGCCCTATGCCACGGATTTCTGCTGAGAAAAACTGTCTTATTAAAACTGCTAGGGATCCCAGAAAGAAACTGTTCGATTCTAGCTTTTTATCCATTTAGACACTGAAGCACCAAAATCATTTGAATCATTGAAAATTACTATAAAGCTATCAGTAATAATAAGCAATGGATGATGTTTCTCAGCGTTTAACTCTTAGAGCATTGCATAAAGTTATTTATTGCAATCAGAAGATTTAGGAGGTTAATCCTTGAATTCTTATGCATGCTTAATTTCTCTTGAAACGGTCAATTAATCAGAATTAGTTGCATAACAATGCAACTAATTCTGATTAACCGATAGCGCATTTCTAATACATTTGTGTAGTTATTTCATAAAAAATTTGGATTTTAGTCGGTGGATGAAGAGTGAAGTAGTAAATCATCAACCTTTACCAGGAGCTGACAGATTTTATATATGATGGTTCTGGACGAGAAACACGAGTTAAATGTCTGCATTGGAGGTGACGATAAATGTACGCAGTGGCGCTTCAGAAATATCTTTTCTTATTACTAGTTTTCAGTTGGCGATAAAACTCTTGTCCGTTATGCATAGACGCTGTTGCTAAACGATGTCTTGTAAGATCTTTTATTTATCTCCGATATTCTAATTAATGTAGCAAAGTTAATGATTTAAAAGGTAATTTTATCTGACCTTAACAATATTTTGCAACAAATTTTATTTTATACCATGGGTATCAAAAGTAAAATAGGTTTGAATAGATCGATTGCAAAAATTCTTTGTCTAACTAGCGTGTATACTGTTGTCTGCTTTTCTGTTTATATCACAGTTAAAGTTCAAGGAAGAAATGCAGAAGCAAACAGCAGAGTTTTTTTAAATTGAAATTCGCTTTGAGTTGAATTTAGTTCCTATTCAACTCTTAGATATTTTATGGCTTACTCCCGGGTGTAAAGTAACTACAAAAGCGTTTTCCTTTGAAATTCTTCCTCGAAGGTATCTCTCATCTCGGGTAAAAAGCTCTGGCATGTTTTTTCGTAATTAGTCAATTCATACCATTAATTCCTCAAACTATGAAAACATGTGGAAACACCAAATTTATATGTGTTTACGTTCAACCCGAATGTAGATTTATTTTAAGACATTTAAAATCAATTATATTTCATGCCAAATTTCAAATCTTTGTTAGCCTTTCTAGTGGCCGAATAGTTAAGACTACCGAATACTGCTAGTTCATGCCTAGGCGTGGGGGCAGCTGTGACTGGATTGGATTTAATGTGAATACGAGCCACTTTCCTTCAGAAAGACCTCTGCGGAGGCATTTCTGCCCTTAGGGGGCAGCCATAGCCTGCGCTGCCTTATTGAAATAACCAAATCCCTTAGGCAGGTAACTCAAATTAGCTTTGCGATATTCATGTAACCTAACCTAATCAAATCTTTGCTTGTTTGATCATACATCTCGAGTGTTTCAACTATTTGATATAGATTGAAATTTTAAATAATAATAACTCACAAACTTGCAGCTATTATTGTGCACTGAAATTGAGAGAAGAAAACTGAACTTCGCAAATCCGATCTCATGAAGAAATTTGGAAACAAAATGCAACATTCCAGCTCCCAAGTACTCCAATTGGCTGAATAAAATAAAAACACTTAGCAATTATTTTCTGGCATACACAGACGTATTAGTCACCAAATAGGCGATAACGACCAAAGCTGTACATCTTTATTTTTCGGCTATCTGCATATCGCAACCAGGATATTATTTGTCACCCCAGCCAGCCCTTTTTACCTGGAGTCAAACCCAGGTCGAACTACCAGTGTTCACTGACTGTACTGTTCGGCCGCAGGTGAGCAAAAGCGAAAATGTTGGCGAATTGTTGAGAATTAATGAGTTAAATTATTGATAATTTACTTTTATAACTACTGGCTGAAATTGCCGTAAAGCAGAAAGTACCTATGATGACTGTTCTATTCTTTGGTAGCTAAACCATCTGTTTCTTTCTAAATGTGTAGTACAAATCTACTGAGGGTTATGCAGCGCCGGAAATTAGGTGACCTAGCAAATTAAAAAAATAATAATAAAAAAATCTGAGTTTTCAGATCTTATATAACCCGCAAAGGTGCTTTTTTTAACGTTTTGTGCGTTATCTTTATTTATTAAATATGATGTTCTTGGCACTTAAACCATAAAATTCAATTTAACACCAATATCTCAAAATAATTTAAAAAGAGCATATCTTTAGAATCTTCGATACAGTCTCGCGCGCTGGAGATAATTTTTTTCCGTACAGTGTTGCCATTGCTTGCTTTGAAATCGTTGAATTTGTTAATCAAAAATTCGTCAAAGTTCTACAAAATATGAAATAGATAATGAAACAAATTCTAAATTTGGGCTTCCGTACGCCCATATTCGGGAGGAGGATTACCCGAATTTGATTATTATTCAAATTAAATTCAAAATTTGATCGCTGTAGGTACCGTTGTTTTATCTCGATGGGAGAAATATAGATTTATGCAGATTCTTCATTATTTAATTTCTTTAAATATAATACAGGGCTCTAATATTTCGTGGCAACAATTTGAAAAACTATTCAACGTATTTAAGTTTTCAACGCAAAATGTCAAAACGAAATAAATAGCCCTTCTGGGCAAAATTGCCCCTTTGGGCTAAAAATGGCTGAAGGTTCGATCCGAGTTCGAATCCCGGCTAATAATTCGGTTGCATGGTTGTTTTCTTTACGTATTATGGAAATGCGAGCGAACGTCCTCAAGGTTTTCCTTGGAGATATTCTTCACTGATAACCCTTTGCTTCTTCCCTAGTTAGATATATCAAAGAAGACTAACTAAGTATACGGAAAAGCAGTATCGAAACGCAAGCGAGTTCCTGCTTAGGGATATTCATTGATATCCGAAGGTCCACCAAAGACCGGGCGGTAAGATTGCTAAACGCTAGTAATTAGACCCGATTTCGAGTTTCAGCGAACGGGGTGGTTGATGGATATTTCAGTAGTTTTACCTTGTGTAATGTGAATATAACCTCGTTTCCTTTAAAAAGTCTTCCACGAACACATTCGTCCATTTCGGGAGCTAACGTTTGCAGACTTTGCCAAAATCTGTTCGACAGTACTTAATGATCCGTCATTCTCTTCGTCTTTGCATTTGCGTATTGAAATAGTATGATGAATTCAAATACTAATTAATTTTTCTTGGAAAACTTTGCATGGAGACATCATTTTCTTAAGCTGATAGTCTATGACGGGATGTCTTATGTTTTAAGAGAAACTTAAACGTATTCACGTTACGCATGAGAAAAAACGATGAAAAACACTACAACCAGCTCGTTCGTTGGCGGAGATTTGAAGTCTGGTCGAATTACCAGAGTTCAGCAACTTTATCGATTAGCTGAATAGGTACAGTGCGGAGTTTAGGATATTTTTTGGTAAGTGGAGTGATTCTCGTGGGGAATTTACGTATGCTAATTCGAAGTTTGACTACGCTCTAAATAACAAGACTTCAGATATTGCGATCGTTTTCTCTGATGTACAAATGGACCTCCAGATGCTAAGTGATCAATACCGTTGAACACTGATAGTTCGAGCGCTAAGGAATGACCTGGGTTTAATGGAAATTTTCCCTGTCTATAAATTGAAGTACGAACCAGTTTTCTTTAGAAAATCCTCCTCGAGGGTGTCTCTTCCCTTTGCCAAATATAAATAGCCCTGATGCACAACACACGTCTATTTTTTTAATTAAACACAGTGACGCACACAATGGTAACCGCTAAAAGGAGGGGATGCCCCGTTTTAAGGGAAACTAGCTCGTATCCCCGTTTCACAAGGGGAAAGCCACGAAAACACCCTTGCAGCCAACCCGCTCGCCGCGATTCGAATCCTAATCCGAACTACAATATTCAGAGATTTCATCGCACGGCCGCTGGTGGGCCAGTAGCTGTCTATTGAAACGTTGTTGCCTAAAATCCTTAGTCTCTGCGTAAATAAAACATCAAATTCTCACCCAGTAAATAAACGGATTCTATTTTCAAAAGTGTACGATTATTCACAATGAAAATTTTAATTTTACCAAAAGTTATAAAAATGGAGAAGCAATTGAAAAATTTCAAGTGTTAAAAACATATTAAACAGATGCGTGTAGAAATAGACGTGATAGGATTTTGTAAAAAGAATTATGTGTATATTCATAAAGCCATATTTATTTTATGCGTCCTACGTTTTCACAGTTGTGGTTCCCTTTTCCAATTTTTACTTTTTCGTTTTTTATTACATATTTGCTGATGAAAGGCTTGTTTTTGAAATTTTCTGTCACAAACCAACGCACAAAATTTTTAATCACTGCATGATATCTTTATGTACTTATTTTTCATCCGCGTAATTTTTTGCATATGTACACATATGCCTAATTTTTTTCTACCGAATAAATATTCACCTTATTTTTTAGAATTTGATTTCATTGAAAAAGCTTCACTTTTGTATAACTCATGTTTACTAGTGTCTGAGCTTCACCTAACAAAAGGGAAATATCATATTTACTGCATTAAAATATTCCATTGCATATAGCAATTTACATGTAGAAATAGTTTCCTTTCTAACAGAAAGGGCGTAAGGTGCAGATGGATAATCCGTAAAGTTTCGTAGACAAATATAATTCTATCCTTCCCGGGACATCTGAACATTCTTTCAGAAGTTATTACTTTCTGTAGTCATGTATCTTTGTCAGGTTTTCGAAATTCTAAAAGAGAAATAAACTATTTCTATTCATGCTGAATCTTTTCTTTTTCAGCTGCTTTTTTAGAAGCCAGAGGGTGAAATCACAAGGGTTTCAGTAGCATTCCTTTCATGTATGAAAATCGCAGAAAGTACTTTCTTGTAAAAGTACCTAAGTGAGCTCACGCACCGACTTCAACCATCTGCTTAATTCTCAATAATAAACATCTCACAGTCATTGCAAGTGCTCTCTGCTGGCGGCGTTTGAAGTTTATTTTTCTTAAACATACTTTAAGAGTAATTTTTCACCAGTCATTTATCAATTCTGTCTTACAGGAAGAGTAGTAATCTAAAAAGTATCGCTTTTCCAAAATGCC
>KK114858.1:435549-466745 GCA_000611955.2 Stegodyphus mimosarum | reverse complement strand
AAAAACCTTTGACTAAAAGTTAAATAGAATTTAATTGGAAATTAAATACACATACAATTACTCCTTACTTTAAGAATTCATTACTGGAAAATTTTTCTTCAATTAATCAAATCTCTTAAAAATTTTAATTAGCCTTATTTCTTAGGAAACATGTTCACGGAATTTAGGTTGCAAGCTGTCCTCAATTTCAGGTGAAATTAACAATCAAAAGTTGAACTCACTTGAAGGGAAGAAGTTGAAACTTATTTAAGCCTTGCTAGTTTATCAGATGGAACAATCTCCAGACAAGCAATCCTTAGCAGATGTTGAACGAGGGACTCCGGCGAGAAATCTGGACACTGGGTTCAGACAATATGAAGATGGTAAAGTGCATTCGTGCAGCAAAACAAGAGCTCCTAAAGGTTCCTCCCTTTTCCGTCTAGTCTCATCCTGGCGAGTTGATGGTAGTACTCGAGTTGATGGCAGTACTCGGATCTAAGTGACCGTTCAGGTAGAAGCCGGATAAAGCTGGACCCAAGCCGCATCCACTATGGCGTCAACGCATTGACCCGATGAGAAAAAAAAACCATTCTCGACTCCTACACGGGCATGGAAAAGTGCGGAGAAATATCTTCAGTTGAATTTTTTAGATGTACATCTTTATCTTATTTCCCATCTCCGGCTCTTCCAAAGGAAGAAAAAATGAAGTCTTCTTACAGCTGCGAATCCAAGGCAAAAAGACTGAGCATGGCCTTGCATGACGATTTTAATCGTCCAGAATCCAGAATTTTCGAAAATCACCAAATTTGGTGAATTAGTATGCAAATCTCGCCAAACACAAAACAGTGCCGCGAACTTAGTTTTTGTTTTTCCTTCTTCACACCAAAAAAAATTCCACCCTCGCCACCCCCTTCGCCAACAAGGAGGGGTGAGGGAAAGAATGCGACAACCCTACCACTCGCCTACCTCGCAACCGGCCGCAGTTCATGACCTTGGGCGAAGCAGTGCTCAAAACGACCCTTATAGCAGAATAAATTTTTAGACACGAAATTCAACAATTTTAGCAATTAAATGGGCATAATTCTCCAACGGGGCGACGTACAGTCATGAAAGTAGATTCATAAGAAGGGTAAATTTTTTCTCTTTAAGAGGTATAAATTTCATCCATGTGAATAAAAAGGAAGTATTTTTAAATTTCAAATATTACGCAGAAACACCCGATTTCCCATTGTCTCCTTTTCCCGAAGGCTATTACTGTCGAACGCGTAACGTAAGAATGAGAACTCTGTTTAACTCGCATAAAAATAATTGATTCAATAACATAAGCAATACAATTCGTGAAGAAAAATTTAGAATAAGCATAAATTAATGCATATAATTTACTCACTCAATAATTAATTAACAAATAACTGCAATTAACTACACATTAATCCATACTTCAAAACTAACTAAAATCACTACATAACACACGCAGACGTCACTACTGAAAAAAATCTCTTCATAATCCATTTTAAATCAGTTTTATAACTTTTGTGGGGAAGAAAAGTCTTTTATTCTGTCCTTACGTACAGATGTCACGCAAAACATCGTTAAATTGTATTCGATAGCATGTACATATGTACCTACGTATAGACATCACAGGAAAAACACTCTTCGGAATCCATTTTACAACCTGTTTTGGAAAAAAGAATCTTTTATGTCCATACGTAGAGATGTCATGCAAAAAAATACCTCCATATGGATTCGAAAACAGTCAAAATGAATATTTTCGTTGAAATATGACACCCTAAATGTTTCGGGATTACGATACTTACTTTCTACTTCCTAGAAGGAAGTAAAAATACACTGACTACCAATAAGTATTTGGACACCTATGCAAATGACGATATCTGCGGTCCTAAGGTACGTCACGGACTCGGCCGGTATACATCGTGTAGGAAACAGCGTCGGCTTTAGTCGTATGCAAGATGCCTCACAGTTCGGAGCTCTCTGATTTTGAGAAAGGTATAATTATCGGTTATCACAAATGTGGCCGATCCTTAAGGGACATATGTAGCGATCTGAAGTACCCAAATCGACAGTGGCCTATGTGATTAAGAGGTGGAAGGTGAGCGGTGATTGTCGGAATGTGCCCCGAGTTGGCAGACCAACGAAACTGGGGTATAGAGACCGACGAGGGCTGTCCAGAGAAATTCGGAAGAACCTCACCCAACCGATGGCCTTCATCCGCGAGGAGTTTCAACAGGCATCCGCGAGTATTGTTTCAATGAATACCATCCGTAGGGAAGCACATCTGCTTGGTTTTCATGGTCGTGCTGCTGCCCATAAGCCTTTCATAGCAAAGTCCAACCGCGCTGCTCGGTTAATGTTGTGCGAAGCACATCGAAATTGGACCTTAGATCAGTGGAAACGGGTTCTTTGGATTGACGAATCAAGGTTCACCCTTTACCGTTCGGATGGCAGGGTCTGGGTCTGGCGTCTACCTGGAGAACGTCTCCTGCCAGAATGCATTGCGCCAACAGTCAAGTTCGGCGGAGGTGGAATTATTGTCTGGGGCTGTTTCTCCTGGTATGGACTGGGACTCTTGGACTCCATTCATGGTAAGCTCAACTCCGATGCCTACTGCACTATTTTGGATGACAATGTGCTTCCTACGTTGTGGCAGTTTTACGGGTTGGACCTCTGTTACTTTCAGGACGACAATGCCAGTTGTCATGTTTCGACGTTAACGAAGGCTTGGTATGGTTCCAATGGAGTTCATCGAATGGACTGGCCTACACAGAGTCCAGACCTAAGCCCTATCGAGAACCTCTCGGACGAGTTGCATCGTCGAATTCTGGGGTGCACTACTCGTGCAAAATCGGTGAAAGAACTTCTATGTCTTCTCCAAGCCGAGTGGAAGAAAATACCACTAGCTGTCATACAATGACTTGTGGAAAGTATGCCCCGGAAGGTCCACGCTGTAATTACCTCTCGTGGAGGCTCTACCAACTATTGATTTTGAATAAAGTTAGTTTTTATTTTCTATCACAGGTGTCCAAATACTTATTGGTAGTCAGTGTATAAACAAGCACTGGCATGCTCACCAGTTTAAAATGGACAGATGTTTGGTGTGTCTGCAATAAAGCTATTTGTTAGAAGTGTAAGAAAAAAAACGTCTTCTGTCAAAGTACATTCATGGAAGAACGCAAAACTCGAAAAGAAGTTTTATTAACTGCATCTATACACGCATACCAAGAATTGTTTTTGTGAATGTCATCACGTGAAAATAAGGTTTCTTAGAGGCGATCATATGCTTTAACAATGGTTTACAAAGCCGCAGTAAAGTAATGGGACTGTTAGGAACCTGGACGAAAAATATATTATGAAAGAATTCGTGAGGCCCGTCTCGCTTGCCAAAAGCCTTCTAAAATGGGCAGCAAGAAACGTGAATTAATAAAACGAAAAAAGCTTGATGTGGATATGTAAATTCAAGGTGATTATGGTGCAGGAAAATATTAAAATTACTTTTTAATGTATTATTAGTATTTAAATTCTTTTTTCTTCGGTTTTCTATAAAATATTTTTTTTTAATTCTTAGTACACTTTTCTTGAAAACTATTCAACCTGAAATGTTAACATTTTCTATAGTTGTTTATTTTATCTATTTCTTTGAAACTAGGCAGGATATCAAATTTACTATCATTATTGTTGGATAAATTAAAAAACTTAATATTATTTTTATGATTTAAAAAAATATTAATTTATATTTCATATTTTTTCTTTTTAAGTAAAATCTAAAATACTCCTTATTATATTTAAGTGATATGTTTTTAACCATGATGCAGCATTTGAAGAACTTTGGTGTATTATTATTTAAGAAAAGGTGATTGGTGCAGCATTATTTAATAATATACGAAATATGACTAACATCTAGAAGAAAATCAAAGAAAATGGCAGGATTATTGAGAGGAAAATTTTAGTTGGGATTTAAACACTCTAATATAAAATCCACAATTAGACAAAAAAATAACCTTAGATTCTCATATATTTTGAATAATAAACTCGATCAGTTTTATGACTGATTAGCATTATGTCCTTTTTTTGCTTTTCAGAAATAAAACATTTTGCAACTTCAAATGTGTTACGATGTTTATTATGTTTGTTACACCTGCCATGTTTTTTTGTTTCTAAATACAGGGTGTTTATAAAGTCCCGGACCCATTTGGAAGTTTAATAACTCATAAAATAATAAAGATAGATTAAAATTAATAATATAAATGGTTAGATAGACTCAAAAAATTTCATGACCCTTGCCAATGAACTTCCACGTGTGCCTCCTTCGTCGCACGAAGAATATCGAGTCAATATTCAATTTCACGCCAGGTACCGGCAAGTATGTCGGCATCCACAGAGGCTATCGCGGTTGTCATTCTGGCTTTTAGGTCATCCATGTTCGACACTCTCCTCCTGTAAACGTTGTCCTTTACAAATTCCCAAAGGAAAAAGTCCAGCGACGTTGTATCAGGTAGTCTGGATGGCCAAGGATTTGGACCTCCTCGCCCAATCGATCTTCCTGTAAAATGGTCATTCAAAGAACTACGAACGATGGTACCCCAATGAGGTGGTGCACCATCTTGTTGCAGAAAAACATGTGTCTGAAGCTCTTCTAGTTGTGGAAATACGAAGTTTTCTAACATGTCTGAGTATACGACTGATGTGACCGTCTTTTCTGTAAAAACGAAAGGCCCTAGTGACTTGGTCGTGCATTAGTCCACACAACACATTAACCTTTGGAAAATCCCTTTGTGCCTCACGGTATTCATGGGGGTTTTCAGATCCTCCATATGCGCACATTATGGCGATTAACAATGCCAGAAGGATGAAAGGATGCTTCGTCGAAGAACATTACAGAAAAGTACAGATATTTAGACTGCAAAATGAAATTATCTGAAATGAACCACACGCGCAGACGATATTTACAAAAGTAAAGATATTCAAACCTGAAAAGGAAAATATATAAGTTATTCCATCAATAAATGCCATAAGTTTGTTTATATCTTCATTATTTTATGAGTTATTAAACATCAAAATGGGTCCGAGTCTTTATAAACACCCTGTATAATCTACAATCTGTGTACTTTAAATGGAAAAAAGAATCGAGTGTATAAGTTTATTGTGAGAAAAATTACATTCAAATAACTTTTTAGAAATAGTTGCATTTCGCAAGTCAAGATGTCATATGTCCCCTTAAATGCCGCACAGTTTGAATTCTTACAATTTAGAAAATGAAATATTTAAAATTAATTAAAATTCAGAATACAGTTTAAAGCGGACTAAAAGTAGGATGGTAGAATGATATGTATACTGGGCAAAAAAAAGGGGGGCTGGGAGTTCTATATCTCCCTTTCTACTGGTCCGATTGACGAAGTTCAACTTATATTTTCCTATCTCGAAAGCACGCTTAGGATATGCATTAGATTTATATATAGCATTGTTCTAATACAGATATTTTGACACAAAATTGGACACTTTTTCTGGAATGACATGCCTTTTTTTTTCATATTTCGATTCTACGACTCACATTATACCAAACTGCCAAGTTTTATAAAAATTGCACCAGTTGTTTTTTAAAAAATTAGCTCTAAAATGTTTAGCTCCTCCATGTTAGTTTAATTTGGAATATATATTATTTATCTCTCTTTTTTATTAAACTTATTTGATTCTTACCTTGACATTTCGAAATTTAAGTTCATTCCAAATAAAATGCACCATTTTTTTATGATTTATTTTTAGAATTTGTGTTTCAAAATAATTTTTATAAATTTTTCGGAACAAGTTTTGAATTATAATCTATAAAATGTTTACCATCATCTTAAAGTAGATGTATTTTTGAGCATGCCTTCGAAATAATATCTTTAAAGTTTTTATTCAAAATTTTCAAAGCTATACGCAAATTTATATATTGGTGTGTTTTGAAATTTGGTATATTTGTTGAAAGCAATAACCGCATCAAATGCGGTTTAGGCAGTTTGCTAAAATTATTTGAAAGTAGGAATGTATCACTTTTATTTCTCTCATGTACAATATAAAAAGGCAAAGGAAAATAGGTTACCATATATTAAGATGTTCGCCAAGTGAATTACTCTTGGCGCAAACAGAACAAAATGCGCCAAGATAAATTTTTGAATTTCTTCGTAAATTTCGCACCAAATTTACAAAATTTAATATTTAGGCATAATTTGAGTCGTAGAACGAAATATTGGAAAAAACTGACACGTCATTTCAGAAAAAGTCTGATTTTGTATCAAAATACCTATATTAGAACAATACTATATATAAATCAAATACATATGCTAAGTCGCGCTATCAAGACATGAAAAACGCCAGTTGATTTTCATCAATCAGCCCACTAGAACGGGAGATATAGAACTGTCATTTTTTTTCTCATTGTACATAACAGCAGTGACATAGTAATAGTATAGTAATAGTACCGTAAATATAAGTTTAATAGTCTTAAGCTGAAATTTCGAATCTATATGACTTTTTAAGAAGTCTGTTGAAAACGGTATAAACAATGATTAGTTCTGAAGCAACTGCGAAACATTTTACTTTAAAGTTTTAATTCATTAAAGCACAAGCAACTGCCCTGTAGTCGCTGCCTGGCCATTGATACATCAGTCCAAATGAAACACTGTATGTCATATTTCCAAGCCCTCTCTCCAACATCGACTGCTTTTTCAAAAAATATTTTCCATATTTCCAAAAAAAATTGTGATTGAAAATATATGTGTAAGAACAAAATTCAAGAAAATAAACCTTGAAACCAACTTTCTCGAAAACGCTATGTCCATGAAAGAAACAAAGATCTCAGCTGGATCTTAAACGCTTTTCTCTTGCGAATAGCTGTGGAATCAATTGTTCCACGAAGGAATGAAGCCAAACGACATGACTACATTCAGTTGGGGATTGAATCTCTTTGGGGAAATTGCAGAGCATCTCTGAATTGTTCTTTCATTTCTGGTTGCTTAATCCGAGCTCTGAGGCTAATAGTGAAGAAGATTTTGCATTTTTTTCTTTGGTAATAGACTTCAGGTATTACATCAATAATGCCAGAATTTAGATTGAAGAATATTTCGTATATATTTTAATGTATGCCTGCTGCCACAAAAATGCAAAATTTATTGTTTTATAACATAATTTCGTTTATTGTGATATACCAGAAGAATTCAGTTTTTCTGCATAAGAATAAAAATAAGCCAGTAATCAATTCCGAATTCTGCAGAATATTGTTGGATCCCGAAGATCAGAGATTAAGGTTAAACCTAATTCTATTAAAACTAAACGCCGTTTCAAACTAAGGGATAACCCACTATCAAGGAAGAAATACCTTTGAGTTTACCGCCGTCTTCAAAAGAATTTTTTATAGTGTGAACGCTTTTAGAAGGCAAAGGAGAAAACATAGAAACTAAATATTTGACCAAAGGATTTGATGCTGTTGGTAAGATGGAAACTATATATCAAAAATAAATTCCAATTTTGTCGACTTTGAGGAGAGCATAAAACCTAGGATAGTTAGCAAAAGACTGAATGAGTGATTTTGTAAACTAAGTTGAGAGTATATAGCAAGATGCACCAACAGTTTTAACTTTCATGGAGTAGAAGTTGATGGATCTTCAGAGATGGAACAATGTGGACCTTAATTTTTCCACTTCGTAACTCCGTCAATGTATGTGTGGATCCATAACAATGATCGTTCCGCTCTTATCAGATTTGGAAATCATAATATTAGGTTTAGAAGGAATCCAATCCTAACATTTTATAATTAATTCCGCCTGTCATTCATAGCAGGTGAGTACTTTAGATTGTCTCCATGGATAGTTAAATGCTGAAGCAGTAGATTGGAAGTCGTTCCTTAGTGGAGGTTAGCAAAGAGTCATGATTCTTTGGATTGCTGTGTGGTGGCACTTAGATTGCTAGGTATTCAGCATTGCATCACTTTAATTATTTATGAGTGGCATAGTTCTCTACCTTGTTGTTGTAGCTTGTCTATGATTAGTTTGATTCTTTTGTAGGTGTGTTGATGGTTAATTAGGAATCTTTTGAATTCCATTCTCACTTGAGTAGGGTGTTTGACGCGTAGGTTGACAGTAAAGAGTAATGAAAGACCTAATAGTCAGGCGACCCTAACTATTATATCTTTCATTGCTAACCTCCACTGAAGAACGACTCCCAATCTACTGCTTCAACATTTTACTATCCATGGAGACAATCTAAAATACTCATTTGGTTTTAATATGGTATTCAACAGGAAGTGCTTCTATCCTCATTCATCACTATTTAAGTGAGTACTGCTCCCCATACTGCTTGCACATTGAAGTCTATGCTCAATGATCTCTGCGCAAAATGAACTCTGTAAAATCTGTACACATTCACTCAACGAAACCACCAACAAAAAAATAACTTAACATTATAACTCCCATCACATCCACCTTCTCAAGTGTTAACTTCCTCCAAGTATACAACCAAAACTCAAACTGCAACACCTAATTATTTATAACATTATATCTCTACCTCAATTACCTGCACCCCAGTTTATCTGTATGTGTATTCTACTTATGTAAATAACTTGTTAAATTTATGTAATTTAACCTTGTCAATTAAATGCCAGAAAAGATTAGTGCAGTGGGGCAATACCATTTTTGTCTATGACGATGTTGTGGTGCCCCCTGACATTTTACCTGTCCTGTCATTCATCGGTGGAATGTTCTAAAGGCCATGGATAAGGATAGGTGTTGTCTCCAACTTTGCTGCGATTAAGTTCTTGAACTACCCAAGATCCTTCCTAATCAGGACATAGGTGATCGGAAAGCTTGGTGAAAGTGCTAGGATAGCTATCCAATCCTGTGTGTAGCATATTATAAACAACACGAGCAGTATTCTCGTGGCTAATATCACTAGATGTGAGAGCATATTCCCTATGTTGTAAAAGGCGATCTCTAAGTCCACTCAGTCGAAAATCTGCAGATGGAGGTATTTGACAGACTTGAAAACTCGCTCTGCATAAACAATAATTTCTAATCCTCTTCCATTATTGGTTTCTCAGTTCTAAGTTACACAGTCATCAGATCATTGTACTCATGTCATCACACTACAATCTACTACACTACAATCTACATCACTACAATGACTACAATCTTTGTGTATCGTTAATTAACACTAAGTCAATAATAAGTATATAAGGTTTATCCTAATTTTATTAACAGTTATTTAAAGTTATGCTTCTTTCCTATCTTTCTAATTTCAGCTTACAATTTCCTATCAGAATGTAAATTCAGAAACGCAGTTAATGCAAATGAGCAAGAGTACTATTTAAATCGATGTTTCACCGATTCGGGAGAGAGAGTCTGATTCCCTGACTAGCGCGCGTTTAATTTTGGCTACGTTCTCTCTTACATACTACGTTCGGCCATACTTTAGGCCCTTACTTGGCTTCTCCGATTTAATTAATATTTAAGGACAAACTACTTAGAATTCTGATAGCTTCGGCTATATCTTTCAGATAGATTTAGTTAAGCTTAGTTTAATTTAATTTCATAGTTATTTAATTTCAAGCCCAAGTAGAGGCTTTGTGTACGTTCCGAGTTAGGTACTAATTGTAAGTATTCTAAGAAATAAAGGGCAGTTAATCCTTTGTAAGTCTTATATGTTTATTCACACACTTTATCAGGACTTTGTTGTTTCTAGTTGATTTTGCATACATATCTATAGTCCTGAGTAGGAACAGGGAGCTTACTAAAAGCTATGTTCGTGCGTGTGCAGAAGATACAACGACGTTAAAGAGGGTGCAAATTACCCTTTATTTTGCTTATCGATTTTATATACGTTCTAGCACTTCGGGATACAAAGACCAACCACTTGTGGTCTCAAGGTAAAAAAATATAAGACTACTAACTAACTAAAATTTAAATAAGAGCTAACTTTTAAATATCTTACACAGATGACTAGCACTGGCCTTTGGAATTACTACGTTTGTAGTACGCAAACTGCGGAAAACTACAATACGTCTTTAACTTTCAAGAGGGTTAGCCTCTGGCCTTAAAGACGGACAGTAACTGATGACAAGCTCGCGTGAAGACTCGTAGCAAGAGAGCTCTTGCTCCTTCCTTCTCTTGGCAAAAAGCCACAACTTAAATACTTAAGTGTTAGAAGTACAATTTTCATAAATATATTCACGTGTTAATTCTGGTCTGAAGTGGAAAATAAGAGATGATAGTAAAGTTTTAAATTAAAATAAACGTTAGTGAACTTAAAATCCTTACAAATCAAGCGATTATTAGCTTGTTAGTGTCTGTGGGGTTCTAAATTGAATTAAATAAAATAAAACCCCACACGTATAAGGTATTTAAGTACAAAAAAAGTTTGTAAATTGTTTGTTCAAAAATAGTTTGTTAAGTACAAAAAAGTATTTGGATTTATTGTTTGTACAAAAAATTTTTTGTTTAGCACAAAAATGTCTATGTTTGTTGTTTGAACAATAGATTATTTGCAAGTTTTTCAGATTTTCATAGCAGTGTATGCTATTTACACAACTTTAACTCCTTAGAATCCTAAGATCGTTGTATTTTGATCTCTAAAAATGAGACATTATGCAAAAAGGCATTGAAATTTATGCTTATGACCTATTAATATATATTGTCTGATACATATATCAAGTATGTCAAGTAAGCATTCTGTCAGTCAGTAAGTTTACCTAACGTACCGTATTTTCTCCCTCCTTTCTGCATGCCTTCGTGGTGAAGCGGTCAGCACACTCGGCGCGTATTCGAGAGGGCTAGATTCGAGTCCAGGCTAGCGCACTGCTCATTTTTCACGTCTCCTGTTTCAAATTAAACTAATGACTTTACAAGTTGATAATACAGTCCTTCTTGCAAATCTTGAGCATTCCTCATAAAATTTTTGGAAGCTACTAAGACAAACTTCTAAAAGATATTTTAGTTTTATATTATGTCTTGATGTGTACCTTGGACAGTAAAATAATAAAGAAATTCTGGTCCTTAATTTTAAAAGGCGCTCTGTTGCTTCAGAATAAATAATTGGTCTTTCTCTAGTTTTAAACAAGGGGTCATTAAGCACCTTTGCAACTTTCCAACAACTCTTTCACTTTAAAATATTCAGCTCGGTTGGTAGGAAAACGGAAGAAAAAAAAAGCATGGAATGATTTCAATCTAATGATCTTTCGCCCGAAGTTCATCAATCTCAGTTTTTCAACGAACATTTCCGGAAGGTCTGTTTTTCTTTTTGTTTACTGAATTACTCCTGTTCAAGTTACCGAAAATTTGTTGTTAAAAGAAAAAAAGAAGGTCTTTTCTAAAACCACAAGATGATGACCATTTCTCCTAGAATTAAATCGCCACTTTCCTATGGTTAAGTAAATTAAATATTCATCTAATTTAAGGTAATTTTCAAACATGCCGTTAACTAAAAGAAATGTTGAATGCATTTCTTTCTTCAACATGGCAGTGATACTGGATCCAATCTATTAGAACTTTTAGGTAAAAAAAAAAAAGATCTGATGCCATTTTCAGTTTCACTCAGAATTTCTCACTCTTAACCAGAAATTGAAAATTACTTTATGATTCCCTTATTTATTTTTTAACATAGAATGAATTTTCAATACAACAAATAATTTGGAAACTTACAAATGAAGATTTGTCTAATAGCATTTTAACACTGATTCCTTGAATTCTGATTATAAGGAACTTCTAGCTGACTGAAGGAACTGAATATGATAGATTTATTAATCCATTCGTTTCGCTCAAATCTTAAGTGGTATCATTATACATAATCAAAAATATTTATTTCTTTGTCTTTCCATGTTTTGATTTATAATTTGTGTTCATTAGTGCATGCTTGATTTATGCACAGGTTTTTTGCTTTACCTGTATTCTTACCTCACATCTGCGTTACTATCGTACTGTGCTCTTAATGTTTGAGAATTTAGATCTCTGTACAATATATTGTATTTTGAAATCTGCACGTGCATACTCGAGTTGTAAAATCTTTGATTTTACACCTTGTCTCCTATCGTCATTAGAGTGATTTTTTATACTTCTGTCATCCTATTTGTTTCGTGATCGCATAGCTGAAATACAGGGCTACTATGAAATATTCAAAAGCATTACAAATACAAATATTAGTAATATTTTAAAATAACTCGTAGTTTTTCTTCCGTGAGAAGAGTAAGACTGGAGCAAGTCACCTGGATATGCTGCAGTTGTGGTTGTTACTGAAACTGGTTGCCGATTTCAGGGATTTTATCTTCCAACAGAATGGGTCACTTCTTCATTAGAACACCAAATCGTCGATGACTTCCCCAAAAGCACGGCGACGTCGCTGTGACATTGCAAGCGTATCACACTGTGACTATCTCAATGTCGCAGCGACGTTGCAGGTACGACATAATGTCCGATTTTTGTCACGTCACATTGTGACGTTGATAGCAAGTCACATTGTGACATTGTAGTGAAGTCACATTCTGACATTGACGCGTAATCACGCTGCTACGTTGTTTTGAGGTTACATTGTGATATTGTTGTGAAGTCACACTGCAACATTCATGCAACGACAGATTGCGACTGCAATATAATACCATAGAGTGATATGGATGTAACATAATAAAGTGCCATGAGTGTAATGTCACTAAAGATGCAAATGCATGTCACGCAACACAGGATTACTTTCTAAGTGATAAGTGTGAATTACTCCTATTTTAGTGAACGGGTAACTACCATAATGTCCTAGTGATGCAGTAAGAAATTATATTCTTCAAGGTATTAAAATATTTCCGCAATGTTCAAAATTTTTAAATTATTGAAGACATTCAACATAATCATTTGAAATTTTCTCATCATACTACAGTAGTATCTCACCCTATTAAACTTATATAACTACAATCTATTTTTGTTTATTACATATAGGCATAAATTATAGTATAGAGATAATGCAAAACGTAGTTTATATGACGCATGTCATATGAGCATTTCCTAAGCGTATTATATTGCAAATACTTGTGAGTATTACCTGTCGAGAAGGTACTTAATGTTGCTTTCATTCTTTAAAATGTAATATTTAATGACACTTCATAGCTTCCCATAATTTCTAAATTGTATTAAAAATCTAAGTTCTTGCTATAGCTTATTAAAAATTTAAATACATTTCTTAATTTAACACCTTTTCTCTTCTTTCAATATAGAAATACTTCAGAAAAAAAAACGCTGGCTCGCAATATTTATAATAACTATATTTCTTCTAATACTAATTATATTTCTGAATTTAATACCTTTTCCCCCCTCATTCTAAATAAAAATATTTAAAAAATTCTATTTCGCTTAGAATATTTAGAGAGAGAGAGTAAACAAAAGTGAAAGTAAACTTTTGATAATGCCCTTGCTTCTGCACTCTTCGTAATACAAAAAAAATGTTAATTAACTGTCAGCTCATTATTTCTTATTGTCCATAGCATTTAAATTACGATTTTATTATTATATATTAATTATTGCTGATAACATTCATATTGATATGCAACAAACAGTGCTTAACTAAAACTGTAGCACTGACGATGTGTCCGGCGAACAGAAGGAACAGAACTAAAAAATGAACGCGAAAATCCTTAAGACAAACAAACGCTCCGTGCGACATTCACATCCACATCACAATGTGACATTTCTGCAAGGTTGTACCGCGGTAACAAATGGAACACGAAGAAATGTCATATCAACTTGTAGAGACAGTAGGTTATTAGGTCACCCTCTCTTGATAACACAATACTATATATGGTAGAATGCGAATTCATTCACCAAAGAATATAGCTCAACGATTTCAAAGCATCTCAGCAACAAAAACAAGCTACAAACTGTCAATATTTTTAATAAAAAGGAATAACTAAAATTGCGAGCTATTAGCATAACAAAATAATTTATTTAGAAAGCTTTATAATAATACATAACAATGAATCGAGAGGGTAACGTCAGCGCGCAAGAATACCTCCTATTAAAGAAGAATTACGTCAGCAAGGTCAAGAAAACAGGGTGGGAGAGACTGAGAAATTTCTTGCGGTCACATTAAACTTGCTGTGACGTGTATGTGACATCCATGCGACATTCACATCCACATCACAATGTGACATTTCTGCGACGTTGCACCGCGGTAACAAATGGAACATGAAGAAAATGTAACACTGAGACGTTACTGCAACGTCATATCAACTAAGTGGGCTACATGAATTGTAATATTCCTAGCTAAACTAGATTTAATTTTAAGCTAGAATACTGAAGAACAATGTAGCGACTATTCTCTGAATTCTTCTAAAGTAAGTAACAAATTCAAAGAAGGGTTAAATTACCCTTTATTTCCAACTCAAAATAGATATACAAATGGCCCCTGCCTGGCGTACAATAAACCTCCACTTGGACTTTAACCCAAAATAGAAACTGCAAAACTAATCTAATACTAAATAAAATTAACCAGATGAAGCTGCACAGAATCAACTAATGGATTTGGCCGTTATTTAAAGAACAGCGGCGTTTACTAGCAGGCACATAGAAGTACGGCTGCAGAATAGTTAGCTTAGAATATAAGCAACAGCGTAGCCGAAAGGCAGAACACGCTGTCCTACTGAAGTGACCCACACTTCAACTTAAATACTCGTTTCTACCTCATTTGCATAAATTGGTATCCTGGCAACTCATTATGGCATGGAAACGCAGGTGTGAAATCAGAATGTCTAGGAAAGGCTCAAAATAAAGGACCCCAAAATAAAAATAACTATTAGAAAATTGAAGTAAAATCCTACAAACTAAACGACGAACTTCCGCCTCACTGGAGTGAGCGTTTTGGTGAGGATGAACTGGCATTTTTCCTATGGTCCCCCAGTCACTTGATTTAGCACCTTCTGAATTGTTCATTTAGAGGCACATTAAGGATCTTTTTTATGTACCCCCATCACCATATACATCAGCAGAGCTCAGGGTGTGGAATGATGCTACAGTTACTGCAATGACAGAATGAAGCTACAAAATGTGTGGAGTTCAGTTACCACCTGGAAGTATAAGATATTTTCTCTCTCCTTATTTGGTGCCATCGTAGTGCAACGGTAGCATACTCGGCATACTTATGCGAACTGCGTATGCCCAGAAGAGAATCTGGCGCAATTACGAATTTGGCGTAATTTTAAGAAGATAAATATGGTATATGGTTGATGTTCTGTTATTTGGACGTAAACAGTTCGGGGTTTTAAAACTTGTTAGGTTGTACGTTGCTTCATTACTTAAGAGTGTAAATACCGATTGCAAACTCCCCAAATTTTCGTTTAAGAAGGATTACAAAACAGCAAACTTTACATGATGTTGTTTACTGATGAATAAAAGCTTCTGAAGAATAAAAGCAATCGATTATTTACCATGCGTTCCATTCATAAATACTTTAACAACTTAAGGAATATATCTAGTTTAAATTACTGAATTAAAGCCAAAGAAATTATTACAGATACCTGATACTAAATGTAATGTTTATGAACAAAATAAACCAAAATGAAATGAAACAGAAGCAAATGCATAAGCACAAAAAAAGTGTCCATAGTATTGCAATCGTAAAGAGTCGCTAAGGCCTACATGACGATCAGGCTTGTGTAGGGTTGTTTATTTTTATTCGCCAGTATTTTCTCCCACGTCAACGGTACAATACTGATCATGCGCAGTAAATGAAATTCGTTAACATTGATCAACTCAATGTGCGGTTTGCCCTTACGCGTCCCGGAGAGGGCATTGCTCATTTTTAACGACTCCCACATAAAAAAAACCAATGCTTCTACATGTCATGTGACCCAAGGGATGTATATAGATCATTTGTAAACTGTACAAAACACTCTGTATATTGCGGTTATTTCCATATATCACTGATATTTGTACGTGTATTGAAAATATAGCGCTTGAAAAGAATGAATCTTTTCAAACTAGTCCTATATTACCCTTGGAATAACCTCTCAGATTTATTACAGCATCGCGACAAAGGTTTCCACTCCTCTTTGGTCTCATATTCTTCAAAGCGCTCATTTTATTGAACCTCAGAGTAACGATACATTATTTTCGAGCGAATGACAGTCTAATCGGGCTTTCAATTTGCACACTTGTAACATACTCATATCAAAAAGAATTCGCAGCTCATAAAGGCAACGCAGTGATGGCGTTTTCTATATCTTTTATCAGATTCCTTTTAAAATAATTAAAGAGATGAAAAAAATCTTGATATGTATTTAGAAAAAATTTATGTTTTAACGGCCATGAAAAATGCAAGAATTTAAAATTTGATACTATATGCAATGACAAAAAAATCCAGAAATTACAATGATGCTGAACGAAATGCGAGTACCATTTAGCATCTTAATATTCGTTGCTTATTTTTCAGCTTATGTATACAGTAGAAGTCCAGAAATCCGCAATGCTTGGGACCAGAGGTTGTGTGGATTTTAGGATTTTGCGGATTTAAGGACAGAAAAGCCAAATCATAATATTAGACTAAAAGTGCAAAATAAATAAGGTAAATTAGGTACATTTACTTAAATTATTATGTACAATAATATACATTATTACATTATTTTATTACATGCATTAAATTATATATAATAATTTACTAATCACTAGTGATTACAGGAATATTTTAAAGCATTAAGGACATGTAGAATAGACACGTGTAAAAATAAGGGATACTAATATTTTTTTTTACTTGTTTCAAACATTTTTTTGATAGAGGTTTGTTTTAAAACTTTAGGTGCTTCAGAGTAAGCTTTTTTTTGTAAATTTTACAGCGTCATAATCTCATGGTCTGTGACACAGCTCTGTTGTTCTAAATATTTTAGGTATTTTTCACCATGTTCCGAACCCTCATTAAAAGATATTTTCTCAATCCTATCAAATTCACTATCTGCGTCGGTGTCAATCGTTTTCTTGCTGTGGCGAGTTTAAGACAGAGCCAATGATTTCATCATCGGTTATCTGATATGCCAGTGTTGGTTCATCTGAACACATCATCCATACTAAAAACCTCTTCTGGGCTAAGATTCTTTTTCTGCTACTAACACAGAATCATTATTATTCGGTAATTATGACGTCATTATTGGATAAGTATTTTTTCTTCGGTATTTCATTCTCCATTCTGCGGTTTCTGGAACCTAAAAGTTCATTGTTTAAATTTTGAGAGGCAATGCGGATTTCAGGAGTTGTCGGATTTTCGGTACTTGACTGTATTAATTAAATCTATATCTATAATCTATTTATTTAGCTTTTTACTTCCTTGTACGAACTAAAGGAAGTATTGTAATAGCGAAAAATTTTGATTATCATATTTCAACGAAAATATCCATTTTGACAGCTGTCGAATTCATTTGAAGGATGTTTTTGCGTGACATCTCTACGTATGGACATAAAGGTTTCTTTTTTCAAAAACGGGTTGTAAAATGTATTCCGAAGAGTGTTTTCCTATGACGTCTATACGTAGATATATATGTATGTATCTCACATAACTCAAAAACGAGCAGATTGAGATCGTTGAAATTTTGTATACGTGTCTGCTATAACATGCAGTTGTACACCTTCGTTTTTGGTTGCAAATGGCCGCACCAAAAGTATATAATATATATATATATATATACACGCATTCTGTTATTCGGCTCTGCGAGCTCAGTTTTTTTCACTCTTATATGTTGGTAAATGGTGCAATTTTTGCTTTGAAAGTGATTGAATTCTGTTGTTTTTATGTTCCTGTTAACGTAATGGCAGATCGCACATTATTATGGTGCAAATTGTCGCGGCACCAGATGTTACGTGCTAATATCGCGTCACCAAATGTTGTGGTACCAAATGTTAAATACTAACTGTTACAATAATTTGTCTACAATAATATCAAAAACCAAATTCATTGTTGCGTTGTGTTTACTAACCCGAACAACCCCTAAGACCAAGCAGGAGTACTGGTGTTAAAAACATTCACACAAGTCATCATAAGAAAAACTCTGAATCAATTATATATATATAACCAAGGATATTTATTGCAGCATTAAAGGAAGACACTCAATCTTTCAACTTAAATTCCTAGATCTATGGTGTGTTCAAGTGACTACTTAAATAATGCATTTAGAATTATAATATATATATTGTTAATTTCAAATATGCACCGAGATGAATTAATCAAAATTTACACCGTAAAAATTAATATTAAAATTTCATATGCAGTTATCAAAACTCTGCTGGCCAGCATACAAATACACAGGAATTTAATGAATCACCGAGCATGGTGTCTTTACCAATATTGATAGAGATTACTTAGTTCAAGAAATTTCTTAATTTACTCAGGTAAAAATTACATACATAAATTTAGCAAATCCCTTAGGCAGTTAGAAAAATATTACATACTCATGTAGACCCGTTGGAGAAAAATGATTACATTTAACCCTACATTCAATTACTCAATTAAAGGTAAAGTAGAATTTAAATTTTTAATCGTTCCTTAATTTGCAAAAGTTAAAGTTAATCCTCAACCAAAAATAGTAACAACTTAAAGTAAAAGGTAAAATTTAGATAAGTTTACAAATTTAATATCCTGTCTTAATCCATTATATATAAATTTTAATTACATTCCAAGTTAAGGTTAAAAGTCCTAAATAGATTACTAGTGCAACAATTGCTTAAATACACAGCCTGGATTTAAGATCCAGCAGAAAAACCTTGACTAAAGTTAAATAGAATTTAATTGGAAATTAAATATACATATTATTACTCCTTACTTTAATAAATCATAGCTAGAAATTTTCCTTCAATTAATCAAATCTCTTCCAATATTTGTGTGAATTTACTCATCCTTATTATTTAGAATACATGTTCACTGAATTAAGGTTGAATGCCGTACTAAAATTTCTGGTGAAAGGAGGAACAGAACAAAGTTGAACTCACTCGAAGAAAAAAAAAATTTTGAGGCTTAATTAAGCGTTACCCATTGTAACAAAAGGTGTCGGTTATCATTGAAATTTTAAATCTTAATTTACTTTTACAAAACGCTACAACTATGGACAAAAACGAATGCACTTATCTGCTGAAATTCTTTCCCAGACAACCAGTAGGCTGATGTAGTAGTACAAGGCACTCCACCGAACGTAAATCTTGCCAGCTATCGATGTTAATCCGGCCCATCCTAGTAGGATGATGATAGGCGCATGGATGTTTTCGAAGTGAGAGATCCGGAAGAAGCCGAATTCAGCGGGTTTCAAGGAACGTCAAGCTCTGGTGGAAAATGCATTGAGATTCGAAGAAAAACAATCTAGACTCCCCGACTGGATAAAGGATGGCAAGGTGCAGAGGAGTAGTAACATATCAAATCTCCTTAGAAGTACATCTCCTTCTTATTCTTCATCTCTTCCTCAATGGGAGCAAGCAACAAGCCGAAGGCGGCTTTTTCCGGACAAAGCCTTGGACATCTATCCTCTACCGGTCTCCCTGGGTCAACATGGCGGCTCTTCCAAAGGAAGGAAATCGCGAGTCCTTCTTACAGCTGCAATCCGAGGCAAAAAGGCTGAACATGGCCTTGCATGACGATTTCAATCCTCCCGAATCCAGAATTTCCGGAAATCACCAAATTTGGTGAATTAGTATGCAAATCTCGCCAAACACAAAACAGTGCTGCGAAAACTTAGTTTTTCCTTCTTCACACCAAAAAAAATTCCACCCTCGCCACCCCCTTCGCCAACAAGGAGGGGTGAGGGAAAAGAATGCGACAACCCTATCACTCAACCGGACGCAGTACATGACCTTGACGAAAAAGTGCTCCGAAACGACGCTTATAGCAGAGTAAATTTTTAAACACGAAATTCAACAATTTTAGCAATTAAATGGGCATAATTCTCCAACGGGGCAACGTACAGTCATGAAAGTAGGTTCATAAGAAGGGTAAATTTTTTCTCTTTAAGAGGTATAAATTTCAACCATGTGAATAAAAAGGAAGTATTTTTAAATTTCAAATATTACGCAGAAACAACCGATTTCCCATTGTCTCCTTCTCCCGAACTAACGAACGCGTAACGTAAGAATGAGAACTCTGTTTAACTCGCATACAAATAATTGATTCAATAATATAAGCAATACAATTCGTGGAGAAAAATTTAGAATAAGCATAAATTAATGCATATAATTTACTCACTCAATAATTAATTAACAAATAACTGCAATTAACTACACATTAATCCATAATTCTAAACTAACCAAAAATCACTACATAACAACATTCAGTTGAACAACGTTAAACGAATTGCGTACGCTGCTCATGTCCAGAAGAGAATTTGGCTCAATTACGACTTTGGCGTTTATTTGAAAGAAGATAAATATGGTATATGGTTGATATTCTGTTATCTGGATGTAAACAGTTCGGGGCTTTAAAACTTGTTAGATTGTACGATGCTTCATTGCTTAGAGTGTAAATATGGATTGTAAACTCCCCAAATTTTCGTTTCAGAAGGATTACAAAACAAGAAACATTACATGATGTTGTTTATTGATTGTCCTTGAGCTGAATGTTTATTGATTGTAATTCTGAGGAATAAAAGCGATCGATTATTTACCATGCGTTGCATTCATAAATACATTAACAACTTAAGAAATATATATAGTTTAAATTACTGAATTAAAGCCAAAGAAATTATTACGAGTAACTGATATTAAATGTAATGTTTATGAACAAAATAAACCAAAATGAAATGAAACAAAACCAAGTGCAATAAGCACAAAAAAGTGTCCAAAGTATTGCAATCGTAAAGAGTCGCTAAGCCCTATATCACGAACAGGCTTGTGTAGGGTTGTTTATTTTTATTCGCCAGTATTTTCTCCAACGCCAACGGGATACTATTGAGCATGCGCAGTAAGCGAAATTCGTTAGCATTGATCAACTCAATGTGCGATTTGCCATTACGGTTTTTATAATTTTAGTTAATCTGTATGCAATAGTTGAAGAATTATCAACAGTTTGAAAGATGTTAAAGTGCTACGAAGCCTAACGGAGCCGCCATTCGCTAACATTTGAAACTCTTAGCAGAATAGAGAATTAAGTCAGTTTGTGCATCAACTTAAATGTCTTTTTGCCGAGTGGGCCGAAAAGTAAACTTTCAGTTTATGCACCGAATAATCTGTATTCCTGCGCATTGGCCGAATTAGTTGCTTTTGGGAAGAAACTAATTTAAATTGAAAAAAATAGCTCTTAAACTGTGTTTGATGTTTAATGTTTTTCTGTATTTTACATTTTTTAATGAAGCTATTTTGAGTTATTATGCATTTTTGCCTTGCCGCGAAGTTAGAAATGAATTGATTGAATGAGAAATGTATCTCTATTACGAACGAACTACGAAACGAATGCGAAATTCCAAAGGCGAAGACAACAATTGACAATTCTGATACGAATGCTACGTTTGTTTCGACGGTTTACACATCGGTGGTTAATTGATCCTGTTTGGTACACAAAATTGATGACGACATTTTTGGTTTATATTTTAATAAAAAACACTAACAAGATATACTGTAATACAACAGCATCGCAACGGCGAACGAATAGTTACATAATGTAAACACAATATTCGTTTGGCGTAACAGCGCCCTCTATACTATAAAAGTTGCAACAATCTCTAACGAAATTCAAGGTAGTAAGTTTAAATGAAATGCAGTAGAAAATGTGCGTAATTTAATAGACAGTACA
This sequence comes from Stegodyphus mimosarum, assembly GCA_000611955.2. Taxonomy (NCBI): domain Eukaryota; kingdom Metazoa; phylum Arthropoda; class Arachnida; order Araneae; family Eresidae; genus Stegodyphus; species Stegodyphus mimosarum. The sequence goes on along the minus strand of KK114858.1, from coordinate 445,001 downwards.
AGGAAGTCATGTGGTGTCTAAATCAGACTTTTTATTTAAAAATATTCTCGGAATTTTCACTCATACTACGAATGGAACAAGCTAATTCAGATCTAAAATGTTTAATCTCGCAGAAGACTTAGTTAGAAACATGATTTCAGTTCTTTTTATTCAGAAAAATGGCAAGAAAAAAAGTCACCAAGTCTGCTTTTTATAGCAAACAAAAATATTTCAAAAGACTTTTCTTTCATTTTGGAGAAGTATTTCAGTACCTTACACGAAGGATGTATTTACATAAAATAAATATTTGACATCAGTGATCCCAATTTTGTTCTAAAAATAATAATATAAAAAAATAATAATGAGTAAAATTTTGTATCTTCTTCTATGCTTCGCAGGTTTACTGCAACAAAATATTTGCAGTTCTTTGGTAATTTTTCCAGCGTTATTCAGTCGGAGTTTATTAGAAAAAGAATGTGATTCATAATTGCAACCGGAGTTTTCTGTAAACAGCCTTCTTTTTAGCTAAAAGAATATTTAATTAGAGAGCTGTTACATTCTAAAAACACTTATTTTTATGCATTTAAGACAAAAAAAAGTTCTTTCCGCAAGCTTATTTTTCCGTTACTTTAACACAAGCTTAGCCAACCTACTCTTCGGAACCGCATGCGTTTCTTTGCTTCAATAAATGCCATTCGCCATGTAACAAGCAGCAATTTTATTACTTTCTTGTACGAAGTAAAGGAAGTTTTGTAATCACGAAAAATTCCGGGTATCATATTTCGGTATTTCAAAGAAAATACTCATTTTGACCATTATCAAAGGCAATTTAACGCTGTTTCTGCGTGGCATCGGTAAGTGAAGACAAAATAAAGGACTCTTTGTCCCAAAATGGGTTATAAAATTGATTTAAAAATGTCTTCAGAAGAGATTTTTGTGATGTCTGTACGTGCGTACGTACGTATGTATGTATGTATCTATCTCGCATAACTCAAAAACCAGTAACCTCAGAATGCTGAAATTTTGTATAGGACTGCTATAACATGTAGCTATAACACATCCCTTTTTGATTGCAATCGGCCGCACCAAAAGTATAGATGTACATGTACCCACTCTGTTACTCGGCTCCGTGAGCTCAATTTTTTTTATTCTTATATTTTGGTAAATTGGTTTTTTGCTTTAAAAATGATTAAATTCTATTATTCTTATTTTCCGGTTAAGCGTTTTACTCCTTTAGTTAATCTGCATGCAATAGTTGTAGAATTATTAACAATTTAAAAGTTATCTAAGTGTGACTAAGCTTAATTTTTGGTTGTCATCACAGTCATATTTGTTTACATTTGAATCTTGGCGGAATAGTTAATTAAGTCAGTTTCTGCACATTTAAATGATTTTTGCCGTGTGAAACCACAAGCAAACTTTCAGTTTTGTGCATCGAAAAATCTACCTTGCTGCCTGCTGGCCGAATTGCTTGTTTTTGCGTAGAAACTCTGACTTTAATTGTTAAAATTGTTTTTTTAATTGCTTTAACTGTATTTGGCGTTTTATTTTTTTCTATATTTTTCGATTTTTAATGAAGATATTTTGAGATTTTATGCATTTTTGCCTTATCACGAAGAGAGAACTAAATTAGTTGAATGAGCGATGAATCGCCTATGAAAGTCGTGGAAATAAATTTATATGAAATGCAGCAAAATATGTACATAATTTAACATTCCGTGCAAGGAAATCATGGGATGTCCGCATCAGATTTCTTTTTAAATGTAATTCTATTTCAAATCAGATTTTGCTGATTCTGAAGAATCCAAAATTTTAATTCTATATGTGCTCCATGCATATAAGAGTTCAAAATAACTTCATGCTACGGGCTCTAATCAAAGGAGTTTCCTATAATCCTGCTTGTTACGCTTCCTACCTTGATAATATTATTTCTATAATACATACTCGCTATCCTGGATATTATAACAGAAAACGCAAATATAAACCAAAGCCCAGAACCGCCACAAAATCGAAAGTAATGGTAGTGTGGGAAAAACATTTTGGAAAAACGGTATATAAGTAAAAATGTTGGTAAGGAAAAAAAGAAGTACAGATGAAATTACAGGTGAATTTTCATTTTCTAATATAACTTGAAGACGGATCAATGCGTAATACGAATGTTGGCCTAAATCAGAGGTTCCCAGACTTTTTTTCTCATAGACCACTTTCAAAACTTAGCTGGTTCCGGGTGGACCCCCTGCAGCTACATTTCTACCGTATTCCCGAAACTCGACAAAAAAATTTGAAGATTAGATTTAACAATGGAAATTTGCGTTGCGGCTGAGTTCCAACCACGAATTAATAGTTTTCGAAAAAAGAAAGTGAGAATTGATTGGCTAAATAATTAAGTGACTGTGCTGTGAGTGAATGTCAAAAAAGTAAAGTTGGTCAATCAAAAGAGTGATTCCATCTCACTTTACTTTTTTGACATGTACTCACAGCACAAGGAACGAATCAATTCTCACTTATTTCATTTAGAAAACTCCTCATTTGGAGTGGTAAAAATAAAAAGAAAAATAGTATATTTTTTGTGTTGTATTTATTGAAACATGTAATTATTACACTATTAATTATTATTGCAATGTAAGATGATAATTAGCTGGTTCCGGTGGACTCCCTAATATTAATTATTATTGTTATCATATTACATTTATTATAAATATTTAGTAATCATAGTTAATAATAATATTTAGTAGTTATTGTAAATATTTTAGGTTCCTAATGCTAAATACTTAATTTATTTTTAATTACGATTGTTATCATTGTACAATAATAATTAATCATAACATTGATAACAATAATAATTAATCATATTACATTGTAATATGACAATAATAATTAATCATAACATTGATAACAATAATAATTAATCATAACATTGATAACAATAATAATTAATCATATTACATTGTAATATGACAATAATAATTAACCATAACATTGATAACAATAGTAATTAATCATATTACATTGTAATATGATAACAGCCGTAATATAATTAAAATTAAATAAATATATTTTATATTAAATATTAATATATTAAATTAAGCCATTTAGCATTAGGAACCTAAAAAATTTACAATCATGCAGGTCAGTCATAATATTGTTGCATTATACGGGTTCGTGGATTTGAGAGTATCCGATGAAAACACGATGCAGAACAATAAAAAGCACAATTTATTTACAAGAATCACTATTTACAGCACAGTTCAAAAATTACCTTTACAAGCGTCGAAAATCTACAATAAATACGCTGAAACAATCAGCAACACAGCTTCAGTCTGTAACTGTAAAGGTAGCTTCACGGCAACACTAAACTTATAATAAACACCGTGGAACAATCACCAATACACTGTCAAGCTATACTGTAAAGGTAGCTTCATGGCAAAGCACTATCTCGATTGCTTTCCGTTCACCAAAACTCTCGCGTAGCTTAGCACTCACAATAAGCAGCTATTCTCACACTTCTCACAACTAATCACACTACTTCACAATCTTAATCACACTCTACTTCACAATCTGCCTGCTCTCAGAAACGCAAGGGTTTATATAGCTTTTCTTTAAGTTCCACACGTTTCGAGAAATATCTCGACAGGAAGTTATTCTAGAAGCTTCCCGATTGGACCATGGGATATCGCCGATTTGGTCGCCAAATGGGCGATAAAGTCGCCAATCTGGTAACCCTACCATACAATATTTTATGGCAACCCTGGTGCTATGCCGGAAAGCTTTCATACAGGCGCAACCGTCGAATTTTTCGCAACAATATATCTCTCCTTTAATGAACCACCACACAATCGGATAAAAAAAAATTACTAATAAAGTAGGGACAAAAAGTTCATCCCTTCTCGGCTTTCTGTTCTTTTATGGAAATATCTAATAATGACTCTGTTCAGTATATAAATTTTAAATTGTACCTACCACACGCAAACATTACAGATATACTTATTACACCATAAAATAAAAGTATGTATAGCAAATAGGCAGGTAAATACTTATTTTTTCCGACACTGGAAAACACTAACATGGATTACACTAACACTTTACTTTTCGAAATTCCGGAAAAAAATGAGTAACGTTTATCCTTGGCATTCGTATTTATATTGGTGAAGAATCAAACAAGTTCATGTACGATTGCAAGCACACACACCAGAAGTCGTATTTCGTCCCTTTGCACGTCTGAACAAGTTTTGCGGACGGCAGCAGCGGCGGCGATTTGCAAATCTCGACACGTTGTACTGAATATGGAATATGCAAGTTTTTACAAGTAACAATCGCTGAGCTTCTTAAAATATTATCTGCCTACATTGATAAGTGAAATCAAGCCAACACTTTAGTTTTTTACTATCGAAAGCAAGTAAATTTTCGTGGACCCCGCTTACGAATTGTGAACCCCGTTTTTTTGTCACGCCAACGTAGACCCTCGTCGAGTCTCCCGTGGACCCCTGGGGGTTCACCTGGACCACTTTGGGAACTAAGGGCCTAAATGATCTACTTCAGAAAAAGTGTGAAGATTACTGTTTTTAATTTAATTTAGGAGTAATTACACTGATAGCAGCGTATTTTGCTCGTTGAAGTAGAGTGACACTTATTCTATTCTTTCAAAATGCCTGCTGATTTTGCTCGTTGAAGTAGAGTGGCATTTATTCTATTCTTTCAAAATGCCTGCAGGATACGTTTTGAATTAAATCTTGTCCAAATTTAATTTAGGGCAAATTTAAAAATGCAACAATATGATTATGAAATTGTTTTTCTGTCACATTGCTTGTTACCATACCAAAATTTCATCTTTGCACTGAATATCTAATTTCATGATAGGTTTACTTAAAAGACAAATATTTCGATTTTTTAAACAATATAAAATTTATAAAAGTAAAGAAAATTTAGTTTAGCTGAGATTTTCATTAAAACTCGATTTTCACATGAGCAAAATATTCTGCAGAGATGTTTGAGTAACAACCTTTTTTTTAAGAAGCTAAAACCAGCCAATGAGCAGATGTTTTCCTTTAAAAATCTTCTTTTTCTGGGGGGGAAGAGGATACTAATTCATTCACTCTTTGAAACCCCATTTGTTTTCCTTTAAATATGTTTGCTGCTCCGTCTTCTTTTTTTTAAGAAAAAGGTGCCTAAGTTTGATCGTTTTGGAAGTCGATAGAAATTGTAATATATCTTATGTTAATTAATTTATTATTTTAACTTTTATCTTGATTATAACTTCTTCTCTCCGTATTCCTCACCAGAATGCAAATTAGGTTTAAGTGTTTTTATCCTGAGTGTTTTTAAAATCTTAAAATTGAAGAGAGCTTCTAACAATCGTGTTTGCTGTTGAGTTTTCGGCCAGTTCTATTTGAAAGCCATATTCTGGCTTTGGCATTCTCGCTAGCCGATGCTTTAAACTTACGCACTGGTAAAACAACTGTACTAGCTCGTTCTACTGTAGTGCTAAAATAAGTGATAGGAGTTTAAAGTTACGAGTAATGCGAAGTTACATGTAATTGCGAATTAGCCACAACTCGTGGTTTTTTATGTGGTGCCTTATGTTCAATTTAGACCAAATAAAAAGGGTTAAAACTTCACCAGTGTTTGTAAATTGTTATGCAATAGCAATAACATATTATTATGTCTGCATGACGTGAACTTATAGAGACATAAGTTATTTTTTGAAAATAGGAGAGATGAAAAAGGAGCAATGCCCTTGCCGGGACTCGAACCAGGCAATTCTCGAATACACGCCGAGTGTGCTGACCACTACACCACGAAGGCATGCTAAGAAGGCGGGAGAAATATTTTGTATCCTCCACCTTTTAAAGGGCGACTGGGGATTAGGGCATCCAATCACCAAATCCTGGTGGTGGAGAATCATCATCCGCCACCACTTTTAGTTCGGTCGCCACTTTACAGTTATTAGGATATTTGGAAGTTGGATGATGAAAAATGACCAGTGCCCTGCCAGGACTCGAACCATGGACCTGTCGAATGCACTCCGAGTTTGCTGACCATTACACCACGAAAGCATGCTAAAAAGAGTGGAGAAATATTTTGTAAACCTGAGTTTTCAAATACTATAGGATCCCTTCTAACTTCATTCAAGAGTTAGCCAACCCAAGGTTATTTTTTGCCTAGTTTTAAAATATAAGGTCCTAATATTTGTAAATCGAAAATAAGATTTAATTCCGAAAAGTAAACTTTAGAAACAATACAATATGACATTTCGGTGCTTCTGTGAAGACCGATAGCCCAATGAGCATACGATCGAATGAATGTGAAGTAGGATTTAATCGTATTTCAATACTGAAAAATAAAAATAGATTTGCTTTTTGCTACTTTTGATCTGATTTTGATACTGATGTTTCTAGCAGCACTATGATGGTTTATCTTACATTTTCAAGAGCACGCCCTTAATCCTATATGATTTCCTATAACAGAAACTGGCATCTTAAATGCGTCTTTCATATCCGATAAACTCGAATGTTATCAAACAAAACATAGAACAAAATAGTTTTCAAATCTGAATGTATTCCAATAAAAGATGGAAAAAGTATAAAAGTCTATTGGATATGCTTTTGTGAAAATATGAAATATTTTGCTTGAATTGCTTAAGATCTAGGCCGCTGAAGCGTAAGAAATTCTATGTCATAAACAAAAATGCACACAAAAAAACCTCGTTTATAGCTTTTTCCCTCTTTTTCCCAAATATGATTTTTCGTAAGTGTCAAAAATGAATATATAAGCAAATATTTGCATATCGTAAACATTGCTACATATAACCCACCGAGTATGTTTAGAAACATTCCATTTACAAAGATCAAAAACGGAATCTATTTATGTTAACAGACGTGGAAGATATTCAATTCTATGTTGATGTGATAAGATATTTACGAAAACGTAAACGCATGAGAATTTCCGTACATTTGGCAGTGAAATAATGATATTAACAGCTACAATCTGAGTGCAGATAAGTAGCTGAAATGCTTGATTGTAAGATTTTAATTTATGTTCGATGTTATAATTTAAAATAAAAGTAAACAATTTGTTTTCCCGTCCTTTTACGAAATAAAGAAGTATTGTAATCACAAAAAATTTCTGGTATCACATTGCAACGAAAGTATCAATTTTGACCACTCTCGAATCCATATGAATGATGTTTTTGCGTGACATCTGTACGTCGTATTCCCTCTAGGCATCTTTAAATATCTACTGGGACTTATATAACCCATTGGGACTGAATAAGTTAAACACACGCTAAAAAAATGTACATAAACATTATTAAGTATTTTCTTTCTTCTTTCCGCATGCCTTCATGGTATAATTGGAAGCCGACTAGATGCATATTCGAGAGGTTCAGGGTTCGATTACCGGCGAAGGCACTGCAGAATTTTTATGTCTTTTGTTGGAACGAATCAACATGTGGCGCCCGATCTAAAACGGTGCTGGAGCTCTAGGATTTGGCGATTGGTTCCCTAATCCCCAGTCGCCCTTTAAAGGGAGAGTGTATAAAGATTTTTCTTCCTCCTTTCTGCATACTTTGGTACTGTAACTGGAAGCACATTGAACGCGTGTTTCGAGAGGTCCATAGTTCGAGTCCCAGATAGGACACTGAACATTTTTCACACTTCCTGCTTCAAAATAGCCTAATGACTCTACAATATACATGCACTTTTGTAAGTTTTGTAACATAGAGGAGGGTATGAGCTTTTAGTAATGGTTAAAACGGTGCATGAGCAAAAGTATTATTGTGCTAAATATGCAAATATCTCTAGCAGAATACGAAATGCAGTGAAATTGTCTGAAATAGACTAAGATTTTCTTACAAAAACTTAATATAAATTTGTTTTATCAAATCCGATGGATTATAATTATTGTTTTGTTAAACTGTTAACTTAATAATATATTAATCATACTTCAAATATCCATTTATTCTTATTATTACTATAAAGCAAAAATGATAACTATGTTCATTAATTTCAAAACCATTAATCAGATTTTACTTAATGAGAAAAACTTCGCATTTTCCAAATCATTAACAATTCATAAATCTTAAGATAATAACAAAGTAAATGCTTCCAAAAATAATGTGAAGAATAACGGGAAAAAAAGAAAGCAGCATATGCTTCAAACAAGTCAAAGGAAGAGAAAGATTCAAGCTGTTACTTAATGCAATTCAAGATTTAAAAAAAAAATGCTTTCTCTTTCATGCTTATGAACAGAATAGGATAGAGCATGAAATTTTGGCATCTTTCTCTGTCATAGTAATAAATATGGTATAATTGAAGAGGATTCCTTCGCTTATTGAAACACTTCGTTTAAAGTATTAAATTAATAGGTATGCTTTTTAATTAAGCGCCAGTTTGCAGTCTACAAATCTGGAAATGTTAATGTCCAGCAGCTTTAAATGATAGAAGGATTTATAATTAGGTTGTAAGGTTCTACTCTCTATCTGCTCTGTAGAATCTGGAGAAATAGTGATTGCACCAAAGAAGGGTTAAAACTGCCCTTTATTAAACTCTTTAAATTATGTAAAATGCGCCAAGTTGACGAACATACTACGCCTCTGCTTGGGCAGTAACTGAAACAGTAGAATCAAACTCAAAATTGGAGGTATTCATAAGTAGTAGAATTAAAATACCGGGCTTATACAATCCTGTATCCTACAGCCGGAGATGAATTTAGTGGCAGCAAGATAATAGCTGTTAAGCCACGTCTAACCAGCAATAACTGCTAAGCGGAAGCTCGCGTACAACAACTCACAGAGATTTCCCAGACTCTCTCTTTAACTTGTCAGGACTGAGAGTTCGGTGCATACTCTTGGTGAACATATTAGTGAAATCACTAAGCCCTGATCTTGAACAGAGAGCTGAAACGCAGCTATGTTCTGTGGTAGAAAACTGTGGTTAAGTGGTAGAAGAACTGCACTTAACAAGGATTTAAATAAATCCTCTTTTATTAAACCGCAATTATATACAGCCGCTTCCCGACTCGGAAGGGAAAGATACAGAAAATAATGACTGCACTTGTGTCTAAACTGAACAATCTAATAATTTAAACTAAATTTAAATAGAAATTAAGTAACCGTTGGTCACAGAGCTATGAACGCGAGGTTGGCCTCTAAACTAAATGGTGCGTAGCAAGGTTTAATTAAACTAACGCACTTAGATTTTCTTCAATAAGTAATAGAGTAACAGCGCTAAGGCTTAGAATTTAAATACTAGTTAGTCAGGCGAACATCGAACAGAGCAGCCGTGATCTGAGACTAAAAGCTCTCTGACACTGAGAGGTTCCTACCTATCGCTTAAATAGAACTTGGTTCCACTTCAAATTAGCATAAAGCTGAAACGCGCCCTTATTCTAACGTGAAGTTGAAATAAGAACAGATAGGAAAGGCAAATTAAAATAAAACTTTGTTAGTTTAAACTAAAACCTTACAAACTTCTTTC
>KK114858.1:415775-428435 GCA_000611955.2 Stegodyphus mimosarum | reverse complement strand
AAAAAAAAAAAAAAATCTAATTCGAATTTCGAAAAACTCGCTTCGAAGTGCACTGGCTCATGCAAAAAAATCATTCAAAACTTTTCAATATCTTACAAACAGTGAAATAAGCAAAAAATAATATGAAAGAAACTCAACAAACAAAACATTTCGCGCAGAATTTTACTCTGCAGAACAACTTTATGAAGAATGAAATCAATAAAAATGTCATATATATAAAGTATATATCATATATATCATATATATCATTTTTATATATATCAATATATATAAAATATGACAATGAAATATGCAGTATCCCTTAATACAATTATTACTTATCCTAATAAATAAATTAACCAACTTCCCTTTGCAAAATCTTAAGAACTCAAATGGTATAAATAGATTAAAAAATATCATGCAAAACTTTTTTATCATATAATTTTGCTTAATAAGTAAAATTATATATTTAAAACATAATATTACAATGAAATAAGCAATATCCCAATATCCTTGATAACATATGCAAATGTTAATTTTCCTAACAAAGTAATTAAGCAATTTACCGTTGCAAAAAGAAACAATTTTTTAATTTCTTAAACTTTTCAGTCTCTTAAAAACAGTAACATAAGAAATACGATGAAAAATTGTTGCCAAATCGAAATTTTTAAAAGAATGAAACTATTCAAAATGATGCAATTTCATCAAAAATCTATCAACAACGATAAGAAAGGATAATTGTTGCCAAATCTACATTTTAAAATATCTGAGATGTGAGAAGTGTATTCGGAAGCTTCATTTAAAAAATTTTAAAAAAATACAAAATATTATTATTTTTCCAAAATTCTTTTTTTAAAAGGAGTCGAAAGGATTAAAGTTTAACGTGTCAAAAAATCAAAGAAAATTAAACAGCACATTTTTTAAAATAAGTTTTTTAAAAAAAAATTCCGCCGAAAAGGTGTTAAGCTCACTTTGCTAAATAAATTCGTATTTAATAGATTTATTGAAATACGAAATTTATTTTAAGTTCGTAAAATAGCTAAGTGTCTACGCTTCACGACGATGTAAAAATGAAATGTATAGAGTGAAATCTCGTTTTCCTGTACCCCATTATGTCTCAAAATGACGCGTTTTGGTCACAAAACATAAAATAAAAAAAATTCGAATTCGAATTTCAAAAAAATCGCTTCGAGGTGCACTGGCTCTTGTGTAGATACACCTATGTACCAAATTTCGTGCCCCTGGGTCTATTAGCTTACTCGCAACACGAACGAAAGACGCACACACACACAGACTCTTTGTTTTATTATATGTAGAGATTACAGTTAAGTAAAAACCACAATTATTATTAGTCCAAAGCGGGAAATTTTCTCCGAAGGACTATTAATTTCGACCAAACATCAGAGCCCTGTGTAATATTTAAAGATATTAAATAATGAAGAATCTGAATAAATGTATATATGTTTGTCGTATTGTGATAAAACAACAGCATCTAGAGCTATTAAAGTTTGAATAGTGTAATTTTCCACTGAATATGGGCGTCTGGAAGCCAGAATTTGGAATCTGAAATTTGTTTCATTATCGATTTCAAATTTTTTTAAACTTTCAACGAATTTTTGGTTAACAAACTCAACGATTTCAAAGCGAGCAATGGCAATACTGTACGGAAAAAAAAGTTTTTATTTCCAGCGCATGAAACTGTGTATCGGAAATTCTAAAGATATGCTGTTTTGAAAATTATTTTGCGATATTGCTCTTGAACTAAATTTTATGGTTTAAGTGCGAACAACATGATATTTAATAAATAAAGTTAACACACAAAAGTTAAAAAAAAGCTCCTCTGGGACGTAATTTAAAATCTGAAACCTTTCGGATTTTTTTATTTAATATGATCAGTTTAGCCTTGCTAACATTTAATTGTTATTACTACCAACAGGAAGCTATCATCCATGCATGTTTGCAATCCTACTAAAATCGTGCAAATTGTTTTTTTCTAATTTCATTCTAATATCATTTGTGCGTAGCTGCATATAAAAAACAGCATATTAAACTAAACACTATTTGTATTTACAGAAACGATATTTCTTATGTTGCATTTTTTAATACATATTTTAAAATAGTAGTATTTATCATGTCAAAATAAATCATAACACTAATTTTAAGCAGCGTTGATATATTTGTCAATAGTTATGGGTATTATTTCATGTATGTCTATAATATGTTACTAAATAATAATTATATACTCTAATCAGTAAAACTTAAGGTGTGTAGTAAAATACTGTTACGGATTTTGTATTTACACTGGTGTGCAAAAATTAAGGATGAGACGATTTTTTCAATATAACTTTGTACAAAAGCTTTCCAAATCAACGCATTTAATACCGTAAGATCCCCAATACGTAAGGAATGAGTAATGTAAGCAAACTTACTAAAAGAGAAATCTGAGGGATAAAAAGAAGCTTTATTGAAAAAGTAGCTAGGAGCGCAATGCGACTGAAGGCCGAAACATCCCTGTGATGGGTGTCTAGCATGAAACATCCGGTCTTTAATAGGGGATATGATCTCCCCTGACTGCTAGGCAGGTTTCACATCATTTGTGTATGCTGGATATGTGGTTGTTAATGAGCTGTTGAGACACTGCTGCTCGTTCCTCTTGTAGCACCAATCGCAGTTTCGGAATCGTTACTGGCGATACGTTACGTGCTGCCACGGGTCTCCCTAGTAAGTTCCGTACATGCTTGACGGGATTTAGATCCAGAGACCTTGCCGACCAATCCATGTGTTCAATATCTTCACTCTCCAACAGCTCTTCGACAGTAACTGTGCGATGAGGTGGAGCGTTGTCGCCCATGAAGAGGAACTGAGGATCTATAGCCCTTGTGAAAAGACGCATGTAAGGACGAAGAACCTGGTTACAATAGCAGTCCCAGGTGACGAACCTCCTTGGGAGATATGAAGGTCGGTCCGGCTACCAAGCATTATGTCTGCTCGAACGACAACTCCGCGACCTCCAAAACAGTCCCTTTTGATGATGTTGAAGGGGTTATTGCGTGTTCCCCGCTCTGTCCAGATGTTATGTGTCTAGAATCGCAACTCAGACTAAATCTGCTCTTATCTGTAAAGAGTACTTGTCCCCATTCATTGTCTCTCCAATTCCGGTGTTCCTGGCACTACAGAGAACGCCTTCTCCGATGGGCAGGCGTTAGAGGTACACAACGTACAGGGCGTCGTGCAAACAGACCACCATCGTGCAGTCTTCTGGCCACGGTAAAACGCGATATCGTTCGTCCAGTCGCCTGTGTCGTGTGTCTACCGATTTCTTCCGCTGTCTGCCGCCTGTTTCTTCTGGCCTGTAAGGCAATACACCGGTCATCTGCGGGTGTGGTTCCTCGTGGACGACCACTACTAAACCCCCGGATAGCTGTTCCTGTAATTTGAAATTGTCTCCAAAGTCGTGAAACGATGCTGTGAGCAATTCCGAACTCTGCAGCCACACTTGTCACTTTGCGGTCTTCCTCCAACTTCCCAATGATTCGACCTCGGGTGAAAGAATCCAGATGTCGTCTAACAGATTGATTATTCGTCATTTCTCGCTGAGGCAGCAACTCGGTGTGATTTTAACTGCTATAGGCGTGCAATCTCTTTGCCAGAAATACTGATCTTACACCGACAACATGCTTTATACTACTCAGACACTCCCCCATTACGTCTACCTGCATATCTGCGCATGTGCTACCGTACATCACCTTACTTAATCTTCTGATTGGTCTTTCTGTCCGCTCTGCCTCTTCGTTCAGCTGATATGCTAATTTTTCGGCTTCGTCCTTAATTTTTGCACACCAGTGTAGTTAGCTGTTTTTGGTAGAATAAATAAATATCTCTTAATTTATATTTAAATTGAAATAATGCAATTGTGCGTTGGCTGTAACTGTAATTCTATTCTTTTGCTTTGCAGAAACTTCGAAAAATTACGAGAAGCTTCTTGTGACTGATTAAAAAGCTTACAAAAGCCGGAGAAAAACATCCCAGTTCGTTTACTTATTTGTTGTTGTTGACTGTAGCGAATTCGCAGTGAGATCGCATTATCTTTCTCTGCGCTTTGAATTGTGTTCTGTTTAATATTTTAGTAGTTTAAAATATAACTCATGTGTGACATTGTATATTGTACGAATATCTATCTGTGAGAAAGCATTTCAGCATTTTGTTTTATTTTTTTGTGATAAGAATAAATTTTAATAATTTTTCAACAGATTTGTGCATTCAGTCCATTAAGAACACGTATGCACGCAACAATATTATAATAAGTATATTTACTTTGACCGATTGAGTATATTGAATATAATTGCTTCTGTTGAAGCTATTTGTTTGTTTACAATCGTACATTTTGTATTTTATTTGTAATGGGTTCTATTAACCGTTCGCGAGTATAAATTTTGTATTTAATTTGTAACAGCTCTATTACTCTTTTGCAACTTTTTAGTAATATTAATTATTAGTAATATTATGTAGATTAAAATAAATGCTCGTTTGGTTGTCCTTTATACAAATAAATATACACTTTAATTCCGATCTTTATGAATCTTACCACACTCGACTTTCAAAAGAAGAGGAAAGTTACTGTCTACATAAGAATTCTCAAAAACCAGTCCACGGGGTCCTCACTCTTTTTATACATATATTTTACGTTAATTTAACGAACGTTTGATTAAAACTCAGAAATTTAAAGACTGTACTTTGCCACATCGCAAAACGTAAGATATATGTTTCAAATTTAATCAGAAAACTCGGCATTTGAAAAAATTGCGTTGCCCCTCGGGAAAACGCAATTATATTAATTTGTCGAATTTAATAAACGAACTCGGCTTTTTAAGAGAAATGTGTTGCCACTACCCAAATTAAAATATTTTGAAAGTGTGTTGCCGTTCAGCAAAGCATTAAGTGTTTAACTTTCCAGAAACAAACAAATGACGGAAAGCAAGACTGGAAAGGGTCGATTACGCACTGCTGAAGCCCGTTTGTGAAAAAACAAAAATTGGGAGCAACAAAGAAGCAAGACTAGAAATCGTTTGTGTACGTACTGTTTAAGCCCGCTCGTCTGAAATTGAAGAGCAAGATTGGGAAACGTTCGAGTAATCTCTGTTCGATCCAGAAGACCATTGCATGCTGTTTTACATCTTGGTGAATTCCATTACGATTTTAATTACGATTACAGTTGTCAGGACTGAGTGTTCTGTGCATGTTCTTGGCAGATATCTTAAAGTAACTCCTTAACGTCCTTAAGTCCTGATCTGGAACAGGGAGCTGAAATCAGCTATGTTCTGTTGTAGATACTGTACTGAAGTAGTATAATAGCTGCACTTGAAAGGGATTTAAAATCCTCTTTTATAAAATCAATATTATTTACAAATCACTTCCCAACTCGGGAGGGATACAGAAAGTAAAAGACCACACTTGGGTCTAAATGAACAATCAGATAAATTTAAACTAAAGTTAAATAGAAATTTGATTAATCTTTGCTCACAGAGCTAATCGCGGAGTTGGCCTCTAACTAAACGGTGCGTAGCAAGAATTACTAATACTAGCGCACTTGAATTTATTTCAATAAGCAATCACGTAGTAAGCACTATGGCTTAGAATTTAGCTGCTAGCTGGTCAGTCGAACAGAATGACCGTGATCTGAGACTAAAAGCTCTCTTCCACCCTGAGAGGTTTCTACCTCTGGAGAGAGGTTTCTACCTCCTGAGAGGTTTCTCCTCAATTAAATAGTCATTGGCTCCACTTCAAAATTAGCATAAGCTGAAAACGCGCGCTTCTTCTGACGGGAAGTTGAAACTGAGAAGAGATAGAAAGATTTAAATTAAAATAAAACTTTGATAGTTTAACTAAAACCTTACACAGTCTCCATCCAAGGGTGGTAATTTGAAAGATGAATACATTATGCAAATCGGAAAGCTTTTCGATTTATTCATGTACGCACCAGATAGAAAAACAAAAAAAATATTGTGTTTCCCAAAGCACTTCAATAAACATAATTAAAACACAAACACTTTCTTTTCTTTAAGTATCATTGTAACACATGCCGAGTACAACAACTGGTATCCTACAAACAAGAAATGCAATTGCTATGTTATGTAGGTCCTAACAAACAGCCATAAATAACACCTTAATATCGAAAGTATAGAATATTGTATGTAAAAATGACATTGTGAAACAGCATGTATATGTGGCACTGTAAGCCTTTGAAGATATGTTAAAAATGTCATCTTGCCTGCTGACTGTAACCACGAATAGAATAAGCAGGTTATCAGATAGCATCTGTTATGATGATAAACACAATGAAAGATTCGTCAAATCCTATAGTCGGTGCATATGTCGGTGGTATAGTTCGACCGCTTGATCCGCGACCATGAGCACAAACACGCATGCGCCATTCTGACCGAATTATTCTCAAAATAGGGTGGAAAGATGGGTACTTTTTTTCGCTCCAGCTTATCTCTTTCCGGAGAAAAGAAGATTTTCACCTGAGCTTTCACGTCGCAGGAAGTAATAACGCCCCTTTTGGACGAGTCTATGTGTTTTGGCAGAATGCCAGCCAGGGTTGCGTTTGAAACGGTCGAACTATATTTCCCGGTGTTAGTGCGTTAGTGCGGTGGAACCAAATCCGTACAACCTATGGAGAAATTCTACTTTCCCTCCCACTTATACCTGTACCTATCTTTCTGTATACACAGCATGAATACGAGCCTTTTCCCTAGGAAAACCTCCACGAAAGTTTCTTTTTCTTTCCCTTCCCTTTTGAGGTAGAGTATTTAACGCCTATAAGATCCTTAAAAAGACGGCTTTTTCCTCCCTTAAGCTTTAACCCTTTCATAAAGTCCCTTGCATTTCCATCACAAAAGGGAGGGAAATGTACAAATTATTGTATAAACTGCTAGCTTATTTTCTTTATAGAACGAATATTTAAAGGTGCAGTTGGTTCGAAATCAAACTACCCAGCGATACGCAGAAAAGAATGTATATTTTCATTACAGAAAATGTTATTTTATTCCTCCATGTTATATAGCACATGACTTTCTTTAAAAAAAGGTGCGAGAAAAGAAAAGGTCTGAAATTTTTTCATTGATGATTTTAGTTTATCAAGTTAAATGGTTCTATAAAGTGGCAACAAAAATTAATTCTAATACATTTTAGAGTTATGTTAAAAAATTCTTCCATACTTATTCCTTCTTGTTTCATGGAATAATAAAATTTAAAAAATCACCCATAGATGCTGTTAATTTCATAAAAAGGCGTAAATGCTGCTTAAATTATACCTTTTACCAATGGTGGGCCCAAACCGACCACAGATGTTGGCAACAACTTAGGCCAGAAGCAGTGGTCATTTTATTATCTAGGCACCTAATAGGTAAGCCACCTTTACCTGCTATGGGAGAGCGGACAAAGACAACCCATGCCTTCTCTGGTATTCGAACCCGGGTCCTTTGACATCGCAGTCAGCTGCCATAACCACTAACTTTCTGGGCCAGCGCTTACATCATATAAATAACTGGATTTATAAATTTAGTGTTAGAACCAAAAGACACTAAATTACAAGGCAATCTCGACGCAAATGTAAAACGATTGTCTTCCCGTAAATATATTATTACTGTAATTTTATTACATTCCGTTCCTCTAACATTGCAGGAAATATTTCTTTTTTAACTGTAAACGCTATTTCCGTGTTAAGAGTGTTCTCCCTTTGTAAAGGCATAGACTGAATCATGCCATAACTTAAAAGAAATAAAACAGATAATGCTTGTTCCGATCTGAATAGAAACTTTTCTCTGTCTCTGAATGTCAACGCCAAATTCCGTAAAAGTGCGTTGATTTAGCTAACTCTAACGGGAAACAGTCTGAACTTTATAATTGATTTAGATCTGTTTGATGCAGCTTGAACGTTGCGGATGACATGTGACATAGATTCTAGAGTAGATTAATTTGTTTTGGTATTCTAATAAATTCCCCTTTAAACTTGAGTTAATGTTGATTTCGATAGCAGTATCACTGAGTCAAACATATAGAAATTTAGATGCGGCTTTTAGATTTATTTTAGAACTTTAGTGAATACTCAGCGCTGGTATATTGTCTATCGAATAATGCTCATTTTCCTTCGTTTTCAATATTAGATTTAAACGCTTGTACAAATAATCAATCATTCAAGGAACAACTTTTTTATGAACACGAGTTCATACGAAATAAAGGAAATAAAGTACGAAATAAAGGAAGTATTGTAATGACGAAAAATTACGGGTACCATATTTCAAAGAAAATGTCCATTTTGACCGCTATCGAATGCAATTTAACGAGGTTTTTGCTTAACATCTATGTGTAAGGCCAGAATAAAGGACTCTCTTTCCCCAAATGAATTATAAAACTGATTTACAATGGATTCGGAAGATATTTTTTCGTGGCGTATTTACGTACGTACGTAGGATGTATGTATCCCGCATAACTCATAAACGAGCAGCCTCAGAAGTTTGCAATTTCTTGTATAGGGCTGCTATAATATGTGGTTGTGCATCTCTGATTTCGGTTGCAGTCGGCCGCAATAAACATATATAAATATATATATCTCCAGTCTGTTACTCGGCTCAGTGAGCTCAGTCTCTTTATTCTTATATGTTTATAAATTGTGCATTTGTTGCTTTAAAAATGATTGAATTATGTTGCTCTTATCTTCCGGTTAAGGTTTTTATGCCTTTAGTTAATCTGCATGTTAAAATTTTAGAATTATCAAGTAGCTTAAGTGCTACTAAACCTAATTTTTCCATAGCAGCCATATTCGTTTACATTTGAAATTTAGCAAAATAGTAGATTTGCTTCCAATCTAGAGACATTAAACTTCGCAACAACAAAGTAACGTATTCTTTCATTATTGCGAACTAAATTATGCTTAATTCATTCTGGAATTATCATTTAAGTTATTAAATTATCTGATATATTGACTCAGTATAGCCTCTACAACAAATTATGTCAATTTCTACGACTTCAATGTCTTTTTGTCGAGGGAGACCTTAAGTAAACTTGCAGTTTTGTGCACCGAAAAGTCTGCCTTCCTGCCCGCTGGCAGAACTGCCTTTTTTGCTTAGAAGCTCTAATTTTAATTGTGAAAGTTATTCTTTAAATTGTTTTAACTGTATGTATGTTTTCAATTTTTCTATATTTTTCAATTTTTAATAACAATATTTTGAGGTTTTATGTATTTTTGCCATACCGCGAATTGAGAGTTGAATTAGTTGAATGAGAAATATATGTCTTGTGAAATTCAAGGAAATAAGTTTAAATGAAATGCAGGAATAAATGAGTATAATTTAATATTCCGTACAAGAAAGTCATATGTGGGGTATACATCAGATTTTTTCTGCTTTTAAAAACTGATTTGTCCCAGGCTTTCCGAGTTTGCATCTGCGTAGCGTCGATATATAATAAATATCAAATAAAAAAAATAATAACGATGACACCTTTACTATGAATTTTAAATCAAGAATTCTTATATTGCAAACCTATGCACACAAAATTAATACATGTTTACAGAATTTGCATATACTGCAATATTATAATTAGTTCCCCTGCCCTCTTAAAAAACACTGCATTTCTCGTCAAAAAATTACTACAGAACAATATCGTAAGAAATATAATCTCATGGCAACACAAATATATGGCATTTCGCGTCTGTTCGGTAGTAATCCTCAGGTGACTTTGTGTTTCGTCGACTTCACTCGGCAATTAGAGAAACCCAAATGATACCGCATTTCATTAACAATAATACATCTACAAAAAATTGCATCTTTTACATCAAATTCACCACATTATGTAGTGTCATAAACAATGTTATCTCTTTGTAACGCATATACTCTAACCGTTCAGGTTATTTTGTTAGTCATTAGGTTATTTTGCAACAGAAGACAAGAAACATGACCAATACCCTTGCCGGGACTCGAACCTGGACCTCTCGAATAGGCGCCGAATGTGCTACCGTTACACCACGAAGGCATGCTGGAAGAATAGAGAAAATACCTTATATACCCCCTTTTAAAGAAGATTACGGGACTCATTCGCCATATCTTGGTGATGACGATTTATTGTTCATACCTTTAAGTTGGGGCTCCACTTCAGTAAAATAATTTGAAGGAAGATGCATGAAATATGCGCAAGTCCCTCGCCGAAACTTAAACACTCCATCTCTAGAATAAGCGCCGAATGTGCTTCCAATTACAACACGAAGGCGTGAGGAAAGCTAGGAGAAAATACCTTACATATTCTCCCTTTTAAAGTGCGAATGGGGATGAGGGAACCCAGTCGACAAATCATGGATGGTGACGAATTATTTTGTACCACCTTTTAGTTCTGGCACCACCTGCAGAGACTTTATCTACTGTAGAGGTTTTTAGCCTCTTTTAGAGCCTTAGGTTATTTCGAATTTCATTAGGTTATTCTGAAGCAGGACACGTGAAAAGAGTTCAATGCCCTCGCTGTTACTCTAACCTGAACAGCTCGAATACGTGCTGCTATCAAAATGTAAAAAAACTATATGAATGTGCACTTTGGAACACAAGCAATGCCAAAAATTCTTAAGCATAGACTAAATGTTGTCATCAGAAGGTAAAACCAATCATGAGGAAAGACATACTACACTGCACGGTACGGTGCGGAATATTTACATGCACACCGTGCCGAAACGTTTAAGCGCATAGCCCTAACTTGCCTTGTCATAGCATAGTAAACCGATTCGTTTTAGATTATTAGCTATGATCGGAACCTGTTTCTAATTTTGGAAGTACAGCAAAGTGTCTAGCTCGATAAGCAATATTTTTACGACTTTCTTTTCTTTTATTTTGTCAGGACTGAGTGTTCTGTGCATACTTTTGGCGAACATGGTCTTAACCGTGTTAAAGTCCTGATCTTGAACAGGGAGCTGAATGCAGCTATATTCTGTGGTAGAATGACTGTGGTTAAGTGGTAGAATAACTGCACGCAAGGAGGGTTTAAACTTACCCTTTTATTAAAACACTATTTACAGCCGCTTCCCGACTCGGAAGGGATAACAGAAAATAATGCCCGCACTTAGGTCTAAACTGAACAATCAAATAATTTAAAATAAAGTTAAGTAGAAAATTAAGAAGTCGTCGCTCTCAGAACTATAAACGCGAGGTTGGCCTCTATGCTAAACTAACAAGAATGCGTAGCAAGATTTAGCTAATACTAACGCACTTCGATTTCTTCAATAAGTAATAGCGTAACAGCGCTAAGGCTTAGAATTTAAATACTAGCTAGTCAAGTGGACGTCGTACAGAGCCGCGGTAATCTGAGACTAAAAACTCTCTCACACCGAGAAGTTCCTTGCTAACCTTTTCAATACAAAACTTGGCTCCACCTCAAATTAGCATAAAGTTGAAATGCGCACTCATTCTAACGGGAAGTTGAAATAAAAGCTCATAGGGAAGAGAAATTAACATAAAACTTTGTTAGTTTAAACTAAAACCTTACAATTTTTTCCCGTTCTAACTTCGTGCTTGTTATTTTAAATTTTTGCCTTTACTAATTCTCAGATTGTCTCATTTGGTGTTTCACATGGTGTTTCACCTATCCTTTTCATTCTGTGTTTCTTTCGTGTGACGAAAAAGGAAAATATATTTAATGAATTAAAAAGACTGTATCAAATTGTTTGAAATTTATTATCCTCAAATAATTGGATAGTTTACAGTATCTTAAAATGTAGTTTGCTTAAATTTTGGTTTTCACTGAAACTGTTAGCACTAGCGAAACTGTACGTTGTTGTTCGTAGCATCTGTTGTTAAAGCAAAAACTCTGATGTGTACACCACATGACTTCCTTGTATGGAATATTTCTACCATTTCATTTCAATTTATTGTATTGAATTAAATCTCCTTCGTCGATAGCCCATAAACCAAAATAGAATAAATGCACTCATTAAAATTCACTGTATCTGTTTACCATAGCGACACTCTGGCTCTAAGTTCACTTCACAGCGTTATATCTCATTCATTTTATAATTCAGAATACAAAAAAAATCATATCATCTGAAGAATTATCTAATCGTTGCCACATGTTACATTCAAATACCATAACAAATCTAAAAAGATATATAAAAGAAATTAAACAAAACAAACAGAAAAAAAGAAAAGAAAGATACAGTTTTTTGACTGACGATTCAGTATTTCTCATTCCATTAATTCAGTCCTTACTTCGCCACAAAGCAAAAATACCTAAAAGCTCAAAGTATCTATATAAAAAAATTACGAAGTAAATCTTGAACGCTTATTTCCTCGAATAAATTGCAGAAAGGATTAAACATGATCTATTGCGCAGTAATAAAAAAAGGCGTTATCGTTCTTGTTTCGAAGCTTAGTTTCTCTAGATTGTCAACAAATCCACTATTCTGATAATTTTCAAATGTAAACAAATGTGGCTTCTGTGGTAAAAAGAATTAGGCTCAGATGCACTTAAACAACTTTTAAATTGTTGATAATTCTGCAAATACTGCACGCAGGTTTACTAAAGGCGTAAAAATATTAACCCGAAAACAAGAACAGTATAATTCGAATCATTTGAAAGCAAAAAATGCGCAATTTACCAACATATCAGAATAAAAAATTGAGCTCCACGGAGCCGAGTAACAGA
>KK114858.1:337722-415724 GCA_000611955.2 Stegodyphus mimosarum | reverse complement strand
CTTTTAGTGAAGCTGATTGCAATCACAAAGGGAGGTGCACATTTATATGTTATAGCAGTCCTATATACAAAATTTCAACGTTCTGAAGCTACTCGTTTTTGAGTTTGAGATAAATACGTACATACGTACGTACAGACACCATGAAAAAAATCTCTTCTGATTACATTTTAAATCAGTTTTATAATTCGTTTGCGGAAATAGAGTCCCTTATTCTGTCCTTACGTGCAGATGTCACGCAAAAGCGTCGTTAAATTGCATTCGATAGTTGTCCAAGTGGATATTTTCGCGTAAATATGGGAACCGGAAATTTTCGTAATTACAATATTTTCTTTACTTAGTACAAGGAAGAAAAAATAAATGAAATTAATTCTAAAGTGTGTTGCAATTATTGCAGTTCAAAAAGAAAACGGTAAGTATTCACTATGCCAGAGATGAATTAGGATTAAATCAGTCAAAAAAACCCGCTAATATAAGCATAATTACTCTAAATCTACTTTTCCTTTTAATTGCTTTGCAAGAAAAGAAAATTAGTGTGCCCGTTAAAAAGTACTTGTAGATAAACGAATTTCAAGTCGCATCGGGTTAGGTTTTATGAAATCTGAAGCATGAAACTACAGGGATATTTTTTCATTTATTTTTTTGACATAAGAAATAAGCTAAAAGAGATGTTTGTAATCCAGGTTGTGTCATTAATATCTCATCTTAGTATCAAAAAGACATTTTCATATAAAAATAAAAGAAAATCTTATGCAGACACCACATGATTTCCTTGTACTGCGTACTAACTCATACACACTTTTCGCTGTGTTTCATTTAAACTTATTTCCTCGAATTTCATTACAGCTATATTTCTTATTCAATCAATTCAATTTTTAATTCGAAATAAGGCAAAATAACCTCAAGATGTCATCATAAAAAATTGTAAAATACAGAAAAATTTATAACACCGAATGGAGTTAAAAATAGTTAAAAAGAAATGAAGTTAGTTATTGTAATTAGAATTAAAGTTTCGACCTAGAAACAAACAATTTGGACAACAGGTAGAAAGACAAAATGTTCGGTGCACAGAAATTTCAGCTTTCGGCTCTATTGGGTAAAAAGACCTGAAGTTGGTGCACCAATTAACTAAGTTCACTCTGCCACTAAGAGTTTCAAATGTAAACTAATAACTGGTACCTTACACTTAGCGAAACTTATATTCCTTAATTGTCGGTAATTCTACAACTATTGCATTCAGATGAACTAAAGGCATTAAAACCTTAACCTGAACATAAAAACAACATAATTCACTCGCATTTAAAGCAAAAAATGCACAATTTACCAACATATAAGAGAAAAAAACATAGCTCACCGAACCGGGTAAGAGGGTGGGGGTATATGTATATAATACACTGACTACCAATAAGTATTTGGACACCTGTGATAGAAAAGAAAAACTAACTTTATTCAAAATCAATAGTTGGTAGAGTCTCCACGAGAGGTAATTACAGCGTGGACCCTCCGAGGCATACTTTTCACAAGTATTTGTATGACAGCTACTGGTATTTTCTTCCACTCGGCTTGGAGAAGACATAGAAGTTCCTTCACCGATTTTGCACGAGTAGTGCACCCCTGAATTCGGCGATGCAACTCGTCACAGAGGTTCTCGATAGGGTTCAGGTCTGGACTCTGGGCAGGCCAGTCCATTCGATGAACTCTATTGGCACCATACCAAGCCTTGGTTAACGTCGAAACATGACAATTGGCATTGTAGTCCTGAAAGTAACAGAGGTCCAACCCGTAAAACTGCCACAACGTAGGAAGCACATTGTCATCCAAAATAGTGCAGTAGCCATCGAAGTTGAGCTTACCATGAATAGCGACCAAGGGTCCCAGCCCATACCAGGAGAAACACCCCCAGACCATAATCCCACCTCCGCCGAACTTGACTGTTCGCACAATGCATTCTGGCAGGAGACGTTCTCCAGGTAGACGCCAGATGCAGACCCTGCCATCCGAACGGTAAAGGGTGAACCTTGATTCGTCACTCCAAAGAACCCGTTTCCACTGATCTACGGTCCAATTTCGATGAGCTTTGCACCACATTAACCGAGCAGCGCGGTTGGACTTTGTGATCAAAGGCTTATGGGCAGCAGCACGACCATGAAAACCAAGCAGATGTGCTTCCTTACGGATGCTATTCATTAAAACAATACTCCCAGATGCCTGTTGAAACTCCTCGCGGATGAGGGCCATCGGTTGGGTGCGGTTCTTCCGAATTTCTCTGGACAGCACTCGTCGGTCTCTATCTCCCAGTTTCGTTGGTCTGCCGACTCGGGACACATTCCGACAATCACCGCTCAACTTCCATTTCTTAATCACATAGGCCGCTGTCGATTTTGGGTACTTCAAATCGCTAGTTATATCCCTTAAGGATCGGCCACATTTGTGATACCCGATAATTATACCTTTCTCGAAATCAGAGAGCTCCGAACTGCGAGGCATCTTGCATGCGAATAAAGCCGGTGCTGTTTCCTACACGATATATACCGGCGGAGTCCGTGACGTACCTTAGGACCGCAGATATCGTCATTTGCATAGGTGTCCAAATATTTATTGGTAGTCAGTGTATATATATATATATAGAGAGAGAGAGAGACGGTATTACTTCCTGCAAAGGACACCTCTATTTAAGAAAAATTATCTTAGTCTCGATTCCTTTGCAGGCACCCAATAGGTGAGCCACCTTTGCCTCCTATGAAGGGACCGACAGTTACAACCTTTACAGTTTCTCCTGGATTCGAACCTAGGTACTTTGGTATCGCAGTTGGCTCCCCTAACCACTACACCGTCTGGACGGCTCTAGTAAAGGGTAAGAATGTCTGTTGTGTGTCCCTTATTGGGAGGTACTACTGAATATATATGTCTGGTATGGCCGATTGCAACAAAAAGAGAGGTGCACAACTAGATGCTACAGCAGTCCATTTAAAACATCTTATAACTACTTCCTACGGCTAACGGCTTTTGAGTTATGAGAGATACATTTATACGTAGGTACGTATGGACGTCAGGAGAAAAATCTGTTTTAAATCCCTTTTACAAGGGAGAAAACGTGTGTCCTCAATTTTGTCCGTACGTACAGATATCACCCCCAAAAAGTTTTCAGAGGGATTCGAGAGACCACAAATGGATATTTGTGTTGAATTATGATACCAAACATTTTTCGAGATTACAATTCTTCCTTTACTTAGTACAAGGAAGTGAAAACCACAAATTCGCTAAGCAAAGAAAGTTTATTTCGGAGTCAATTTCATATCATCTGAAAGCATCGCGGACTAAATGGGTGAGTCCCCTACTTTTCAGATGCTTCACAAAACTCATTGACATATTAAATTAACAACAAAATTCCCTGAAAAAATCTGATCTGTCGTCTTCTGTCTTCCGGGGAAGCGGAAACTTCATTGAATTTTCTTTTTAAAATTGTTTCTGGATAAATGCTTGAAATTTAGCTAAAAGACCTAATATTTAACGTACACATTTAATAGAAAAAAGAGCATTTTCATTGTTTGTTAATAGTCGAATTGTGAAAGGTGTGTATTTAATCTTTTGTTGCTCAAGTAACGTGAAGATATCGGATTGTACCAATAACAATTTTCCTTCGCTTTGAAAGCCTTTCAGTTCTTGCAAATTTATTGCCGTTCTACAACTTCAAAAATATGAGAAATATTTGAAATATCCATTTCCTAAAAGTAAACTGCCTTTGCTTCAAGAATTACTCATACAGTACTACCTACACTAAGATCAATATCAATTTTTAGATGCTCGTCTTTCCATTTGTGTTTTATGATGACTTTTACAGTTCCTGTCTAGACAGAAGAATTACTTGTGAAGAATTTTGTCTTTTGTGAAAGTGCTCCAGGCTACATTATGACTTCGTAAAACTTTTATGGCTTTAGAACCATTAGACATTTCCCACACAGACTGTGCAGTAAAGCTTCTGAAGAATGTTGGAACTGTAATCGCACAAGAAACTGTTGTTTTGGTGACAACAGCAATGTAATCTATTATAAAAAAATCTAAAATTTACTGTGATTCCTCCATAGTTACATGAAAACGTATAATTTACTATAAAAGGTGTTTTCTTATAAAACATGGCACGCGTTTTCACGTTTCTGCTTCAAAAAAATCTAATGATTCTACAATGTATTGGAATTGCAATTTGTTATGCTAATAAAACATCCTCAGCAAAACAACTTGAATCGTTTTCTAGATATGTCCAGTCACCTTCAAACCATCGAAATTTTAATCATAATATTGGAAAATAGACTTCAGAAACTAAAGAGATGACTGAAAACTTTAGAATCAGATTTTAAGAATTTGAAGAAGGCATTTGCCAGTACTTATCTTTCCCTTTCAAAAAGGATTTAAGCTCTAAATAATATTTTCTGTTTACTTATTCCCATACTGAATATTAATTACTATTGTCTTCATCTGAATACACATCAAATTATGAATGTTTCACTAAAGTCTTACTGAAGTAGGTTTCCAATTATGGTGGAGGTTGTTTAAATCTTGTAGCAACTAACTGATTTTGACAACTTGAGTCTCTTGGACCCAATTGTTATTGAAAACAATTGCTCCCTTGGTCTGGTTTAGTTATTTTAATGGTGATGTTTGCCAGGGAGACTGTAAAATATGTTTTCATTTCAACGATGCTGTCTGTGAAGGTAGAACCAAGACCTTTCAGTCTCTAGCACGACGCCTTGTGGATCATTCCAAAACAGTATCATGGAGGGAACAATAAATAGCCATGTCTTACGTGGATGGCCCTCATACCGCCCCCGCATGAGCCCCTCGCAGCACCTTAATTTGACAGATTCCATATTTTGATGAGCAGTCCACTTAGTGTAGCGAGCGAACAGTTTTAAGACCGTAAGCTTGGTTGAAAGGGCCTACTGTTACGCCTTTAGTTTGGTGAGCTGGCTGCATCAGTGTTTGGTAGACAATTCTCTGACTCACTTGTTTTGTCTGTGTGCGAGAGGGGCAGGAAAGCGTAGTGATAAAATAATAAAGCAACATTCAGTGTGTATTTTTCTGAGACTACGTTCCAATTTAGAAATATTATTTATAAAATATCATGTTTGTTTAATACCTCCTTTCACACTATCACTAATTAGAACTCAAGACACAAGTTTGAGGGTGTTAAATGTAAAGTTTTTAGTGCGTAGATGGCAACACCCTTTTAAGAAAAAAATGTCGATCATATCGCTTATGCACACAGAAACTGACCACTCCTGTTCTACAATTCCTAAAATTCTAGATATATTAAATCCCCGTTCTCAGAACTTTAGCTTTTGCTGTATCACTCAGTCTACTGTATAATATCATTTTTCATAGATATTACGTGTGCATTAATTTTACGATACCACATACATAACTAATATTTTTAAATGTCATTCAAGTTTTCCATATAAAGATTGCTTTATACGCTTACACATTTTTTTAGTGTTCCATTTTTTTATACTTACATATCATATTGATTTTTCCTCTGTAAACATTTTTGGATGGAACATTTGTGTTCGCTCAACGGAGTACCAGGGTTCCACGGAGCACGGATTGAGAACCATGGGTTTTGAAAGCATTTTTTTTTCAAAGTGAGCTGATGTTTGTATTTTTAGTGTCATGCACACCAATAAATTCGTAAGCATGTAGTCTTATTACATAGTCACAAACTAAGGCTGTTCGCACATTTTTTAGAAGAATTTCATTGTCTTTACAGAACATTTTACTTAATACTTTTGTATTTTAATTGTTCCATTTGATAACCCTTATTCTTGGCTATATTTCTGCACCATAATTTCCAAGACAATAAATTTTTTTTTGGATCCACCCAGGTATTTTGTCCCATTTCTCTTGAACAACGTTCTAATGTCCAAAGGAGGGATAAAGGTATACGTCTGGACAATCCGTTTTTTAAAAGCCCAAAACCATAAAAATCCATGGAGGATACATCAGGAGGTTTAGTAGGGATAATAAGTAAGGGTGTGGACTTGACACACGTTTCTTGTTCCATTTTGTTCTAGAAAATTAATAGTGGATTTCGATGTGCGCCTGTTCGCTTTGTCTTGATGCAGTTCTATTGATTGATCGCACTATGGGTAAGGAGAAATATTTCCTATTTTCAAATTAGGTATAAAATATTATCCTGATAATATGTAGAGTTGACCTTTGCAGTTTCCTGCACTCTCGTTAATTTGTATTTGCCTTAATATCAAAAACCAACAACAATTAAAAATCCCATTTAAAAACGTTCTTTAGATTTTTTTAACCATGTTCTAGAAATGTTTTCTTCTGTGTGATGATAATAAATGGATCTCCTTTTATCGCGATTATTTAAGTATATCCAAGATTCACCTATTCTGACAACATTTTTCCGTTTTTGCCCAAATAATTGTTTCCTATAGAGAATCCTGCAGTGTGTTAAGCTTTCGGCGCTATGTCGTGGAGAAAGACGAATCATAATTCGTTTTTTCGCCTTTTCAAGAATCAAATGAGCATTAATCACTTTGTTTGCAGTTGACGGAGCATTTTAATAACTATGCAACTATCCTTTGACGCAGAAGATTTTATTTTAACATCAAAGTTTTTACCTTTGCAATATTCGAAACATTCCGTTCTTTCCTTACTTTTGCATTTCGAACAGTTTTTCTCCTTGAAGCCGAACTTTGACGTTTTGTTCTTTTCTTATTGATAACATTATTTATTATTGCATTAGATACCGAAATAGCATGTCTTTCACAGCGCTTTTTAATAACTAAAAATTCATTTACTGATAGACATAAATATGAATATGTTATAAAAATATGAATAAGTTTCTTGGGAAAGACCACAAACATAGTCTTCCGTCCATTGCTTCTTTAAAAGCGCCATTTTGCATGAAAACAAAATTGTCGAAGAGCAGACGATGATTTACACTTTCAAAAATATACAGTGGCTCCCACAAGTGTTCGTGCACTTATGATTTTCGTTGAAATAGGGCTCTATCCATTAATTAGAAGTAAACTTTCTGAATGAGGTTTTAATAATAAGATCTATAATCTATTCGTAACAAAATTACATGAAATATTTTTAAATATATCAAACTTTATTTTTAAGAAATCAATAATCAAAAAATGGCAAGCATTTTATCTCACAAAAGTCTTCGTACACTTCAAAAAAATCTTGACATATTAGTAAATATTTTCATTTTTTGTCAAATTAATATTTAGTAGAATATCCTTTAGCATCCACAACAGCTTTTAAAATAACATCTGAGAATAGATTTTACTAGTTTTTTTGTAATTTCTGTGTCAATGTTCATCCATTCTTCCATCATGACGGTTTTGAGATCGCTTTTCGTCTTGATGTCGCGTTTTCGTACTCTAACCTCCAGTTCTTTCCAAATGTGTTCTGTGGGGTTTAAGTCTGGCGACTGAGGTGGTGGTTTCAAAACCTGTGGACAATTATACAGACACCACAGGCGAACGTTGAGTGCCGTATACTTAGGATCGTTATCCCGATTAAAAATAAAGTTGTTTCCAATACCCAAATTTGGGGCTGATAATTTTAAATTGTCTCTTAAAATATTTAAATAAGGAGAATGATTCATTAGGCCATCAATAAATACCAAATTACCTAGTCCTGATGCTTCCATGCACCCCCACAAAAGAGCACCTCCACCGCCATGCTTAGAATGAAGTTCCTCATTTTTTCTTCTCCATACAGTTATTCGACCATCGGAACCAAAAATGTTAAATTTGCTTTCGTCAGCAAATAGGACATTATTCCAGTACGTCTCGGGTGTATTTATCATTGATTTTGCGAATGAAAGCCTAAGCTTTCTGTTTTTCTCACTAACAAAAAATTGTTTACGGGCAGAACGCCCATGTGATCTAGTTTCTCTGAGAACTCACCGAACCGTTTTAGGTGAAATTCAAGTAGAAAACTTTGCATTCAATTCTGCAGAAACTTTTACAACATTCAAACGTGGGTTTTTCACAAATTTTCTAACAATAAATCTCTCATCACGTTAACTTTCTCGGTCGATATTTTCTTACCTTGTTTTCAATCCGATTTTCTTTTTTAAAGCGTTTTATCACATACTGCACCGTAGAATGGGATAAATTAACTAATTCACAGATATTTCGAATTGATTTACCACGACTGTGGTGAAAAATTATCAATTTTCGAATGCTGTTTGTAATTTCTTTACGACTGCCACCCATTTTTCAAAAATAAATAGAATATTATGAAGTAAATAATAAAATATTAAAGCAAACGATTTTTTAAATGCCACCTCAATGCAATAATTTAAAAAAAGCGGCAAACGATCATTCTAATTTTGATTTTACGACTGCGACCCATTTTTCAAAAATAAATAGAATATTATGAAGTAAATAATAAAATATTAAAGCAAACGATTTTTTAAATGCCACCTCACGACTGCGACCCATTTTCTTTACGACTGCAACCCATGTTTCAAAAATAAATAGAATATTATGAAGTAAATAATAAAATATTAAAGCAAACGATTTTTTAAATGCCACCTCAATGCAAAAATTTAAAAAAAGCGGCAAACGATCATTCTAATTTTGATTTTATCCAAAAATATTTCAGTGTACGAAGACTTTTGCGAGATAAAATGGTTGTCCTTTTTTGATTATTAAGTTCTTAAAAATAAAGTTTCGCTATATTTTAGAAATATGCCATGTATTTTTATTTTTTTAGAAATATGCCATGTATTTTTGTTACGAATAGGTTATAGATCTTATTATTAAAATCTCATTCAGAAAGTTTACTTTTAATTAATGAATAGAGCCTTATTTCTGCAGTAAACTTTATTTATTATTAAAGTTAAATTTCTAAGGCACTAAAAGATTTTATCACAGTTATGACTACATTTCAAATAAATATTCCCTTTCAGTAAGTTTTAATTAACTTAACAACCCTCTTGATCAGTTATTAATAGACTGACATAAATTTCAAGCCTTATCATACTTTCATCAGCTTGATAACGAATTTGTCGCCGATATAACGTTGGAAGTAATGTGTTCGAAGATTAATTTTCCATTTACCTTAATAGGATAAGACCGAAAAATTATACACCAAACCCCCAGACGTGACACGAAAAATCCCTAACTATGTAGTGTTACTTCTGCTAATTAATCTCATGTAACCTTGAAGTAATCTTTCATTAATATTCTCAAAGTGAGGCATAAATGCAGTTATAACGCATTTGTTAATAATTTAGTTGACACAGCATTTTGCTAAAGGAGCTAGCCATTTTTAATCGGATTGCAGAGGATGTTGTTGAGTAATTCTTGATAATTAAATATTAAGCCTAATAATGATGCAAATGAAGGAGAAAATTTTAGGAATTTGCAAGGTTAAATTACATGGACTGACACTTCAAGTAAAGGCATAACAAATTTAGGAACATCGAGACAAATTCGAGCATGTTCTAGCCCTTAATTTTCAACCCCATAGCGGTGGACCGGATTGATTTCCAAAATATAGGTTAATAAACTTATTTGCTTATTGCAACCAAAATTAGATCCTTCAACAAATAAGTCGTTTTGTTCATATCGTTGCAATTTCAATACAGTCTACTCAAAAAAAGGTATTTAGTTTGCGCCGCTGAAAATAATGGTTTGGTTTGGTTTGGTTTGGTTTATATGATTATGGCAAAGCACACTAGGACTATCTGCTTAAGGTAAGGCTGTAAGGTTTTAGTTAAACTAACCAAGTTTATTTTAATTTAAATCTTTTCTATCTCCTCTCTGCTTCAACTTCCTGTCAGAAGAAGCGCGCGTTTTTAGCTTATGCTAATTTTTGAAGTTCAGCCAAGCACTATTTAAGCCAGAGGTAG
The DNA here is from genome assembly GCA_000611955.2 of Stegodyphus mimosarum. Lineage (NCBI taxonomy): Eukaryota > Metazoa > Arthropoda > Arachnida > Araneae > Eresidae > Stegodyphus > Stegodyphus mimosarum. The sequence goes on along the minus strand of KK114858.1, from coordinate 405,838 downwards.
AAACCTCTCGGTGTGTGAGAGCTTTGCCTCAGATCACGGTCACGCTGCTCAACTTTCGCCTGACCAGCTAGCAGTTTAAATTTATAAGCCATAGTGCTTACTACGTGATTGCATTGTAAAATAAATTAAAGTGCGGTAGTATTTAGTATACCTTGCTACGCACCCTTTTAGATAGAGGCCAACTTCCGCGAATTGCTCTGCGAAGCAAAGTTTAATTTAAGTTCTATTTTAATTTATTTAAATTTATTTGATTGTTAAGTTCGACCAAAGTGTGGTCTGTTACGTTCTGTATCTCTCCCGAATTGGGAGGTTTGTATTTAATAGTGATTGAATAAAAGAGGATTTCAAATCCCTTCACGTGCAGTTATTCTCCAGCCCAGCAGTTACATCAGAACATAGCGTACCTTCCGCTCCCTGTTCCAGTTCAGGACTTAGAACGTAAGGATAAGAACCCTTTACAGAATTTACCATGTTCTCAAAGAATACACACAGAATGCTAAGTCCTGATAGTGGCGCCCGCACAAAAAGAAGAGGATGGCCTCAACAACAAGAAGACGAACCTGAGACACCTGCTGTACCTGTCCAGAATCCTGAGATAGCACCTCCTGGCATAGAAGGATTCGGCTACATCGTACAAACCATGCGAGCAGCCATGAAGCCAGCGGCAAGTTTTGACGGCAAGACAGCCGTAATCAATTTCCTGGAAAAGCTAGACTCCCACTTCATGCTATATCCAGTCCACGAATTTCAGAAAGTCGCTCTTGCTACCAGCGCTTTGAAGGGCCAAGCGCTAAGTTGGTTCAAGTGCATCGGAAAGAATCTCTTGGGGGAACCAGGAAGCCCCACATACACGTATGAAAATTTCAAGAATTCTCTAGTGAAAGCATTTCCCGTGGTGCGAGATCGAGCCAGATTGGAAGCTGAACTGTTTAGCCGATACCAAGAAAGAATAGAAGATTTGTCTAATTTTATTTTGAGGAAAATTCAAGTTTTCAAGCTTTTGTATGGAAGTCGCCCGGATCCTGAAATTATTCAAGTTATACTTCCTAGGCTACTGCCCCAAGTTCAAGATTTCATCGAACTAAGAAATCCAACAACATTAGACAGATTATTTGAGCTCGCGGTACAATTTGAAAGCCGAAGAACAGCCGACAACGAACGACGACGCCAATTTGAGCGAAGAAGTCAGTGGAGTTCGCCAAGACCGCAGCAAAAGCAAAATCAAAGTTACGGGAATAAGGCGAAGCAATGGCCGAAGAAAGATGTGTCTCCTAAAGCGAGCGGCGAACGAAGGGAATTTAATAGAAGAACAAGCAAAGATTCCGAGGGCAACCAGAAGAAAAAGAATTTAAACTAAGAGGGATTTCTTCGAGGAAGGTGAAGAAGTCCGAAGCAGCGCAAAACCCTTCCAAAATCAATTTAAACACCGTGGTCGTTAAGAATTTGAGTTTGCCGAAGATTGAAGTTCTAATCAACAACATACCGGCGACAGCCCTCTTGGATACAGGAGCCCAAAGCAGCTTCGTATCGGAAAGATTCTTTAAGAAGCACTTTCGACGTTACAGAATTTTTAGTGCAAGAGACACGGATGTCATAGCGGCCCAAGGAGAAAAATGTAGCTGTTTAGGAAAAGTACCATTGTTCGTGCGTATCAACAACGAACAGGTAAGAATCCTGTTTTATATTGTGCGTAACCTGCAGACTTGTATTATTCTAGGTGTGGACTTTTTTAGTTTGGCAGAAGCAAAAATTGATTTCAAGGGGGGAGAACTAACATTAAATATGAAGCCAATTGAAGCGAAGAATGATAAGCCCCCGCAGCTGGACTTGGAACATTTACAAGCAGAGGAAAAAGAGAAAATCCAAGGTCTGGTAAGTCACTTTGCGAATTTATTTAGTGATGTACCAGGCTTTACGCAGGTGGTGAACCACGACATTGACACGGGGGACGCTCAGCCAGTTAGGCAAAAGCCATATAGATATGATAGGACAAAAGAAGAAATAATTGAACATCATATTAAAGAGATGTTAAAGAATAAAATCATCACGCCAATTTCTAGCAGTTATGCTAGCCCCGTTGTCCTGTGTAAGAAAAATAATGATTACCCGATTACGCACCCGAAGCGGTGGCGTTTTGCTATAGATTATCGCAAGTTAAATTCAGTTACAAAATATCCTGTATATCCGTTGCCGATAATTGAAGAAATTATTCGAAATATTTCGTCTACAAAATACATGACTACATTAGATCTCACGAGTGGCTATTTTCAGATTGGGGTAAAACCCGAGGACGTACACAAAACCGCGTTCATAACGAAATCTGGTACGTACGCATTTCTTAGAATGCCGTTCGGATTATCCGGCGCGCCGGCAACGTTCCAAAGATGTATGGACATCGTCTTAAGACCAGTCCTTGGTAAAAGCACTTTCATATATTTAGACGATATTATAATTACGAGTAGTACTCTAGAACAACACTTACAAGATTTAAGAAAAGTATTTTCATTGTTAAACGAAGCTGGTTTAAAGATAAATGCGTCTAAATGTAAATTTGCCGCAAAAGAGTTACGTTATTTAGGATTTAAAATTTCCCAAAAGGGAATCGAAACGGATCAGTCAAAAATAGTAGCCATTAGAAATTATCCTGTTCCTAAAACAGCGAAGAAATTATCGTCGTTTCTCGGGATGTGTTCATATTACCGGGCTTTCATTAAAGACTTTGCAAAAATAGCTGAGCCACTGCTAAAGTTGAAAAGAAAAAAAGCTAGGTTTTCGTGGTCAGCAGAAGCCAACTTGGCGTTTCAAAAATTGAAAGACGCATTGACTCAAGCTCCCGTCTTAAAATTTCCAGAAGGGGATAAAGGATTAGAGATTTCAGCGGACGCTTCAGATTTCGCGATTGGTGCAGTGCTTTCCCAAAATGGTCAGCCCGTGGCTTTTTTCAGCCGAACATTAAATGAAACCCAAAGAAACTATTCCGCAACAGAGAGAGAAACTCTCGCAGTGTTAGCATCAGTACAGAAATTTCGTGTGTTCTTTGGAAGTTCTCCAGTAACTGTATATACCGACCACGCGGCGGTCACTAGACTCTATTCTGGAAAAAATTTATCACCCAGATTAATAAGGTGGGCTCTCAAATTACAGGAATATAACCTAATAATTAAACATACGCCGGGAAAGGAAAATGTTGTGGCAGATGCTTTAAGCAGAATTAACTTAGATGAAAATGGAAGTGTAATTAAGATAGCCATGTTAACATCCAAAGTATTAGATTCTCGTGAAACAGTAATAGCCGAACTCAAAAAAGATCCGGAGTTCAAAAATATATACAATTATTTGGCCGACCCTGAGAATTTCAATCATCCGGATATTGTGCCGATAAGAAATAGGGCCGAAAATTACGAATTAATTGACGGACTGTTATTCTATACGAAAGCTACTAATGAGAATCATGAATATAGACCGGTTATCCCAGCTAGCATGAGGTTGAATGTATTAGAAGAGTTGCATGATTGTGCCATTTCGGCTCATTTAGGTATAAGAAAAACTGTTCAGAGAGTTCGCGAGGCAGTTTTCTTTCCAGAACTGCAAAAGTTTACTAGGGCGTATGTCCAGTCGTGCCCAACATGTCAATTAAATAATTATGTTAATTTCCGCCCGGCCGGGTTCCTAAATAGTATTAAATCAGAATTCCCAAATCAAATAATAGGCATCGATTTACTTGGACCTTACCCTCGAAGTAAAGTTAATAAAAGCCGATATCTTTTAGTTATAGTGGATCATTTTAGCAAATGGTTAGAGTTAATTCCGTTAAAACGCGCGTCTGCAAAAATTGTAGTAGATTCAATTCTAAATAAGTATATTTTAAAATACGGGGCGCCCCTAAAAGTTATTTCAGACAATGGTCCTCAGTTTGTTAGTAAAATGTTTGAGGAAATGTGTGCAAAACTGGGCATACGTCATCTAAAGATGGTCCCGTATCGTCCGCAGTCAAACATAGCGGAACGGGTGAATAGAAATGTAGTGAAAATAATTCGTAGTTATGTGAAAAACTATCACTCTACCTGGGATAGCCATATAAATGAATTTGCATTTGCACTTAGGACCGCCAAACACGATACTACACAAAAAACACCCGCTGAACTCTTCTTAGGAAGAAAGATCTTGACCCCCCTAGATAAACTGTTCTTTGTACAGGAAAGGGCAGAAGAATTTAAAATGAGTGATATACAAAAGTTAATACGGGAAGCGACGGAAAATATAGAAATGGCCCAAAGAAAACAGAAATTGTACTATGACCTAAAAAGAAGAGAGGTCAAGTACAATGTGGGAGATGAAGTGTTGAAGATTAAACACAACTTGTCAAATGCCCCAGAGGAAAAGGTGGGGAAATTTTTTCCGCGTTTTGAAGGCCCGTTCACAATTGAACAAATTACGGGGGCAGTGGTTATATTAAAAAGAAATGATGGTCAAACGCTCAAAGCGAATGTGGACCAAATAAAACCGTTCTATAATCGCAGCAAAATGGCTGTATTTAAAGATTCGTTTCAGGATCCGAGGCAATCGACTAGCCAGGAAGATATACGTCAGCAAAAACAGCAGGAACCAGCTACAACGGCATCGAAATGTCAGAAGAAGAAAGCTCCCCCCCAACAAAGAAATAAGAACCAAAAAGGTGGTTTCAAAAGAAAGTCTCACGATGCAGGTGAACAAATCTACGAACGGAATTACGAGCGCACCAAGAGAAGAAAGCAGAATGGGCAAGGGAAGCCCAATGTATCCAAAAGAACTGTGGAATCATCGGACAGGTGCCTGAGAAGCAAGAAACGCCGATTGCAGCCTGAGAATCAACTTCCCGAATACAGCAGGAACCAGGACAAGCAACGAGCAAGGGCCCAGGAGAGAAGGGCCCAGTCCACCAAACGTCCAGCGGAGCAACCTCCTCTACAAAGGAAATTGCCGAGGATACAACGACGGAATTTCAAAAGAAAAAGAGACGAGCAGGCTCCGAAAGAACAACGAAAAACGAGGAAACTGAACCAGGCCACAACTTACTCAAGTTTTAAAGATTGGGCCAAGAAAAGGATGGACGATCATAATAAGATAAGTACAATTTCGTATTCAAAAGTTTAGTTAATTTTTGAGTATACTGCAAGTTGCAGGGCTGATTTTACCTCAAGCGAGGTTGACTTTTACGCCAAGTGAGCGATAAGTCCTCATATGGAAAGTAAAATGTTTTGTTAAAAGAAATTGTAATTTTCAAAGATTTAAAATCACTTAATGTTTTGTAAATAGATTAATTCTGTAAAAGCAATGAATTGCTGAAAAGAATATGTTAACTAAATGATTTTGTATGACGCTTTGTCTAAAGACTTGTAAAATGTCTAGAATGAAAATTCGGAAAATTGAAAAACACGATTTAGTCTGTAGACTATTAATTCAATGTAATTTGATATTTCAAGAAAGTACCTTGAGAAAGGAATAGGAAGCACTTGCTGTAAGCTTAGAAATTTAACCTATATTTCTGTAAGCTTAGAAATTTAACCTCTATTTGCATTTCAGGATTGCTATGAAATTGTTAATGTGTTATGAAATGTAACAAATAATATTATGCTAGCAATGCACGTTAAGTGCAATATTAATGTGAATGTTGTGTGCAAACTGCGAATTTGTATGCATGAAAAGTTAAAGATTGACTATTTTAGAATGCAAGTGTTAATTAGGCTCTCCACCAAATACACTTAAAGTGTTAGACATAAAGCTAGTGAGAACCTTAGGATTAGCTGGTTATAGGGCGTTTTTTTCAGGTCTCGTATGTCAAGTTCTAACTAATGTTAGTCGATTGTAGGTGGAAGAGTTGAACACCCCCGAACACATAAAAACCCGCAATGGCGGTTTGCTTTACATCCAACACCGGTGAGAGAGCATACGGGGGAAGAATTTAATTGTGCTTGAATGATAATGTGTGTGTGCAAAATTACAAAAAAAAAAAAATAAGGATTTGTACCACTTAGAATTATTCTGTTATTATGTCATACTAAAGTTGTTTTCCTTCCAGATTTTGCTGGAAGGAGTAAGACTGTTTGAAGAATAAGACTTGAAAAAAAAAATGTTGAAGATTGTTGTTCCAGAAAATTTCGTCTGTATTTTACACAAACATATATTGCCTTGTAAGAGTTGGCCTAAGTTTAGAACAGTGAAATTTTCGACTATTTAGAATTGCTAGTTTTCAACATGGTCCGTTTGGACCAAAGTAGTTTAACTATCGCAATTCTGGCGGGAAGTTTGTAAGGTTTTAGTTAAACTAACCAAGTTTATTTTAATTTAAATCTTTTCTATCTCCTCTCTGCTTCAACTTCCTGTCAGAAGAAGCGCGCGTTTTTAGCTTATGCTAATTTTTGAAGTTCAGCCAAGCACTATTTAAGACAGAGGTAGAAACCTCTCGGTGTGTGAGAGCTTTGCCTCAGATCACGGTCACGCTGCTCAACGTTCGCCTGACCAGCTAGCAGTTTAAATTTATAAGCCATAGTGCTTACTACGTGATTGCATTGTAAAATAAATTAAAGTGCGGTAGTATTTAGTATACCTTGCTACGCACCCTTTTCGGTAGAGGCCAACTTCCGCGAATTGCTCTGCGAAGCAACGTTTAATTTAAGTTCTATTTTAATTCATTTAAATTTATTTGATTGTTAAGTTTGACCAAAGTGTGGTCTGTTACGTTCTGTATCTCTCCCGAATTGGGAGGTTTGTTATTAATAGTGATTGAATAAAAAAGGATTTCAAATCCCTTCACGTGCAGTTATTCTCCAGCCCAGCAGTTACATCAGAACATAGCGTACCTTCCGCTCCCTGTTCCAGTTCAGGACTTAGAACGTAAGGATAAGAACCCTTTACAGAATTTACTATGTTCTCAAAGAATACACACAGAACACTAAGTCCTAATAAGGCATGCCATTTTGGAGGACCTTCTAAAGGAAACTGGCTCGTATACACTCTAACACACGGAAAAACCACGAAAACGCCCATGCAGCCAGCCCGTTTGCCTGGAACTGAATCCAGGTTGGAAATGCCAGCGTTCAGCGATGTGACTGCTCAGCAGCTGGTGGGCCTGTGGAAGAAGTCACGCCTTCATAAATTTAAATATACTAGCATCAGCAAATGTAAGCATTCCAGAAAAAGGTATGTACCATGGATATTAATTTGCTTTAAAGTAAAGATATGCATATTTTTGAGAACGTAATAAATGTTTCTGACTGCACAAGCATGAAAAATTAATCGTGCCCACATTCTGATTGGAAGCACAGATCTTTCAAATGCTCACTAACTAGTAATAGCATCGGAGATGTATGAGAACCCGGATATAGACAGAAGTAGGTGGGACAAAAGAATATCGACGTTGATCATACAACTATAGATCCACCTCATTTACCGAACAGTTTCATTCCAAATATGAGAAAGAATACCCGGGGAAGGCAGTACGAGAGACTACCCCCCATCTTGCAGTTAAAACATTTAAAAAAAATACATTTAATTTATAGCTATGCAAACGTTTTCTCCTCAATTTGTGTACGGCCCTTAAATAAAATTCCCGTCTTTGACAACAACTATTTCGGTCAAGGTTTACTGTACAAGGATAAGGGAATTCTTCGAGTTTTATTTTTTAAAGAGTAGAAAATGTTCTTAAATATAAAGACTTACGAAACATGTAGAAAGTAACATTTAGTAATTTCCATAAAATTAATTTCTTGCGATTTAGAAATGCCAAAATATGAATATATGCGTTGTTAAAAAATTTTTGTAAGTGAAAATATACGTAGAAGGCGAGTGGTTGGGAAACTAAAGTCTGATAAGTACTTTTGTGGATATGGTATATAAGACACAGTGAACAAACATGTCACACATCATTTGTATTTAGCTGTATACTGTGTAATTTTGTATTTTATGTTGGGAATGCACAAAATAATTTTATATGCATTTGATACATTTTTAATTAACATGACTGTTTTTTTTTATCTACTTTCATGTATCCAATAAATAATTTGGAATGGAAAATATTGTAAATTACCGGCAAAAGAATTTTAGTTGATAATATTACCAAACTACCTGTACCTGAAAAAGTCAGATTATATAAGTCTGATAAGTACTGAGCAGTTCCGTTCCAAATTTGGGAAAGAATACCCAGGGAAGGCGGTAGAAGAGCCTCCCACCCATCTTCCTTTACCACAAACTCTCGAAGGGAGTTTTCGTTTCTCTGCTTGTTTTGAGTGCTCTCTTGCAGCAGACACTATACGCCTATAAACATCTACACCTTCTCTGAGATTCGAACCCAGACCCATTGGTATGACAGTCATCGTTCTAACCGGCTTGGCAGCTACATGGGAGCCTGCAGTATTTTTTGTTATATTCTTTGCCACTTAAAAGGCATGATACGGATATAAGACCTAGTTGATCTACTTCGAATGGTGACAAACTATCACATATCGTAAAGTACAGATCAGATACTACTAAGAGCCAGTTTCGAATCTCGGAGAAGGCATCGATGTTTGTAAGCGTATAGTATCTGTGCGGCAAGGAGGCAATCAAAAACACGGCAAGCTGAATTTTTCTCGAGGTTTAGAGGAATGGAAGAAATCAAGACCGCATTTCGTGGGAGAACACCCAGGGTGTTTTCCCCCGAAATTTCGTCCCGGCAATAACATAGATTTAGCAAAGCCGTGGCATATCTAATATGCTTACGTGGATAAAAGGACAGGTGCTGGTCTTGCTTCAACCCGTGTCTGTTAAAATTATTAGGTTTTCTGGACTGAGAAGTGTAAAAAATAAACTGTGCTCTCACTTGGATTCGAACTTCGGGCTGCGGGTCTTGCATTAACTACATGCACCTTGAGGGCATATAAATAGAACTACAGATTTCCAAACAGTATAAAAAAGATAATTTTCGTATAGGTTACAGACCAGTTCAATGCAGTCAGCAGTCCCTTTTAGGTAATCAGTGATTCTTAATCAACCTTTGATTCTATGTATTTTGATTTATATGAAAAAAACTGCATTATTGGTAATTTTCAACCTCTTTTCAGTCTCACAAAAATCATCACATTTCATCCTATATTCTACTTAAACCAGAGGGGGGGTGTTATTTCATATTTTCAGGGGGAATGCGATCAGTTTTTTTATTTACCTGTTAAATAACTACTTAGTTTTAGTTTATGAATATAAGAAACTACTTTTATTCAAGTTTTGGTATATATAAACATTTTCTTTACTGTTTCTTGTTTAATATATGAAAGAAATTAAAAAATAATCTAAATTTAAATAAATGTATATGCACTTCCAGATTTGGGAAAAGGAGGATGATTGTCTAGCAATGAAGAAAGGGGCGCATTGGCAAGAAAAAGTTAAGAACCACTGTGTTAAAAGCTCTGTTCTCAAAATTATAAGGCCATTGTATTAAGCTGAGGAATATGCATTTAAAATTATATAATCTGACTTTTTCAGGTACAAGTAATTTGGTAAAATTATCATTTAAAACTCGTTTACTGGTAATTTACAAAATTTTTCATTCCAAAATATTCATTGAAAACATAAGTGTAACTAATACGAAAATTGGCATGTTAATTAAAAATGCATCAAATGCATATCAAAAGTTCTTAGTAAGTAAAAAACTTAACTCAAAAGTAACTTAAAATTAAGTTCTCAATATAAAATACAAAATTGCAAAATATACAACTAAACATAAATAATGTGTGGCATGATTGTAGATCATTAGAAATTATTTGGAAACAACAGAGATGAAAAATGAGCAATGTCCTCACCGGGACTCGAATACGCGCCGACAGTGCTGAACACTAAACCCCGAAGGCATGCTAATACAGAGGGAGAAATACCTTATATACTCCACCTTTTACTACTTACTTTTTAAAGGTGACTACGGATTAGGGAACCCAGTCGCCAAATACAGAGGCTGTTCGCACATTTTTTAGATGACTTTTGCTTTGCTATAAAAAATCTTCTGTTTGAAAAAGTTTCTTTAACTGCAGCTATATTTTTAAATTATAAATTAGTATAAATTAACGTCTATTGCTTGACAGTTTTGTTTTCATGCAAAATGGCGCTTTTGAAAAAGATCGAAGTCTGTGTTTGTGCTCGTTCCGAAGACAATTATTCGTATCTAGTTATTAAAAAAAGCTGTGGAAGCCGTAGTTTTTCGAGATCTGAAGGTACGATAGGTAATATCCTAAGACTGAAAGAAAAAAAAGTTCAAAATTGGCTTCAAGTGGAAAACTTGTTTCAAATACATATCCAAGAAGAAAACGGAATTTTTCGAATGTTGCAAAGGTCAGACCTTTAATGTTAGACGAAAATCCCCCAAGTCAACGGACAGTTGAAGAATCATTAAAGTGCTTAGTGTCAACTGTAAAACAAAGCGATTAATGATGATTTGAATCTTAAAATGCGAAAACAACTTAATGCGCATCGCCTTCCTCTATGACATATCGCTGAAAGCAGAACGTACTGCAGAATTCTCTATGAGAAACAGTTATTTGGACAAAAATTTGGAAATGTTTTCGCTATAGATGAATCTTCGGTGTATTTAAATGACTGCAATAAAAAACTGCATTCGAAAAAGACATCTATTTATTATCATCAAAGAGGAATAAAAAATCTTAAAACAGGATTCAAAAGCTGTAATGAAAGTTTTTTTTCATTGTTATGATTATTTCTGGTTTTTTCATATAATGGCAAAGTAAAAGTAAAGAGAGTGGAGAAAAATGTTAAGATCAACTCCCCATTATCAGGAACATATTTTATATCCAATTTTCAAATATGAAATACCTTCATTTTACCCGCAGTGTCATGAAATCAGTAGAACTGCATCAAGACAAAACAAAGAGCCACACGTCATAATCCAGTTAATTTCCTCGAATAAAAATACTCGAATTGTTCACTTACACTCCTGCAGAATCTGATGCTTCACCCATGGATTTTTGCGATTTTGGACTTTTAAAAAGCGGGTGCCCAAATGTTGAATTACAATCCTTCTTAGACTCTGGAAAACTGCTCAAGAGGAATGGAGTAAAATACATCTTCCGATACTACAAAAGGCTTTACTGTCTTGGAAATTACGGTGTAGAAAAGTAAAGAAGAATAAGGGTTATTAAATAGAGCATTTAAAACACAAAATTGTTTTAGTAAAATATTTCTGTTAATACACTGAAAATCGCCTAAAAAGTGTGCGAACAGCCACTGTATCCTGGTGGTGGAGAATCATCATCCACCACTTTTTGTTCGGGCGGTACTGTACAGAAATAAGGTATTTTTTGAAAGCAGGAGAATGTGAAATGTGCAATGCCCTCTCCGGGACTCGAACCACGGACCTCTCGAATACGCGTCGAGCATGCTGACAACTATACCATGAAGGAATGCTAAGAAGGCGGGAGAAATACCTTATACATTAACTGATTACTGTACACCGTATCCCAGACACCGTACCTTTGTCTCTGAGGAACTGTTGCTTTCGTTTTGTGATGAAACAACGGTACTCGCATTGTGATAAAACAATGGTACTACAGCGATCCAATTTTGAATGACGTAATGTTGCTGCGAATATGGGCACCTAGAAGACCAAATTTGAAATTTGGAATATGTTTTATTACCGATGTCATATTTTCTAAAACTTTAACGAATTTATGATTAACAAACTCAAAGATTTCAAAGAGAGCATTAACAACGTGTTAATGAAAAAGAAATATCTCTATCCATCTTTTCAAATTGTTGCCTTTAAATATTATTGCCATGTATTATATTTAAAGAAATTAAATAATGAAGAATCTGCATAAATGTATGCATATTTCTCGCATTGTACTAAAACAACGGTATCTAGAGCCCTCCAGTTTTGAATGACGTCATCCTGCTTGCTGCGAATACGGGCATCTGGAAGCCCAAATTTGAAATATGGAATTTGTTTTATCATGGATTTCATACTTTGTAAACCTTTAACGATTTTTTTATTAACAAACTCAAGTATTTCAAAGCGCACAATGGCAACGGTGTACAGAAAAAACATTTTGATCTCCAGCGCGTGAGACTATGTATCGGAAATTCTAAAGATATGCTCAATTTCAAATTATTTTGCGATATTGCCTCTTGAACTGAATTTTATGGTTAAGTGCGAAGAACATGATATTTAATAAATAAAGTTAACACACAAAATGTTAAAAAACGTCCCTTTGGACGTAATTTAAAATCTGAAACCCTTCAGATTTTTTCTAATATTTTTATCCTTCTCTTTTTTTATTGTTTTTTGTTTATCAGTAATTCTTTCCCCTCCCTTTCAAAATCAACGTGTCCTATAACGTACAAACAATTCAGTCGTATGAAAAGAAAGCGATCGATTTTATGCGTTGCATTAGCAAAGTTCCTTTCTTAACCAATATCGCAGCGTTTCCATTTCCCATAATTCCACTGCGGGCTAGAATCCATCGGAAAGACATTCTGTGTGCCATTGCATTAAGCAAAGACCTACAGTCTAAAATTTTTAAAGGGGTGTAACGTAGCAGGCCTCCTCGTGGTGCACCCTGGATAACGCTAAATCTGTACAGCTTTGCCGCTCCCTCTTGTCTTCTTTTTGATGACGACTTCAAATACATTTAATATAATTGCGTTCAATCGACACATGAGGACATACTTAAAAAATAGTTATTACTTTTGCAAGTTTTGAAAACAGGATATTACAAATTCTAAGTGCTTACAAAGCATACTAAATTATACTGATATTTGATGCTTTACATCTGAGCAATACTTTTATAACTTTCAAAATGGGAAAGAAATAGCATTATTAATGGCGTTATGTTGTACATAATTAATATTAATAGAATAATGTAAATTCTGCTCTATAGACCGCACAGCTGCAAATCTGAATAATGACGTTCGCTCTGAATTGAATAATTACCAACTATGCGCATAAACGGTTTTACGGCCCAGAAACAAATTATAAAGCAATACGTGCAGATTAATACAGTAGCATAAACTGCATCCATGTTATATAATCATAATATCAAATTATTAATCAAGTTCCCAGAAGCGTATTCCGTTATTACAGCACAATGCGAAGTTATATGAGTGCCCACCAAATTAATTTTCTCATTATTCAGCATTTGTACCTTCAACGATTCATCATGTTATCAAGTCATTAATTTCTGAAATAATGAGATTTCTATTTTAGTTAGATTTTGCAGACAGGTAATTTTTTTTATAATAATTTAACTAGTTGTTACCCGGCATACGTTGTAATGCTACTTAAAGGATAGAAAGTGTTTGTGTTATATTTATTAATTATATTTATTGAAATGCTTTTAGATACAGAATATTTTTTTCCATCTGTTGCGAGAGATTTCTTTTTTCTATCCACATAGCAACATTCCTGGTGCTTAATTCTAAATCTGAGACCTCTGCAATACATTGTAATTCATCCATCTTTCCAGCGACCACATTTAGATGAAGACTGTAATCATAATTATCATCGTAATGAAATATGTCAAGATTTAAATCAGCTTGCAGTCTTCGTTTAGCTCGAGCAGCGCGTACTCGAATATTTTCCAGTCTGGCTTCCCGTTGCTTTTATGTTTCATGTGAACGGGTCTGAGCAGTACGTACTCGAGCGTTTTCCTGTCTTGCTTCTTGTTGCTCTTATGTTTCATATGAACGGGCCTGAGCAGTACGTACTCGAGCGTTTTACTGTCTTGCTTCTTGTTGCTCTTATGTTTTATATGAAAGGGCCTGAGCAGAACGTACTCGAGCGTTTTCCTGTCTTGCTTCCCGTTGCTCTTATGTTTCATCCGAACGGGCCTGAGCAGTACGTACTCAAGCGTTTTCCTGTCTTGCTTCCCATTTCTCTTATGCTTCATATGAACGGGCCTGAGCAGTACGTACTCGAGCGTTTTCCTGTCTTGCTTCTTGTTGCTCTTATGTTTTATATGAACGGGCCTGAGCAGTACGTACTCGAGCGCTTTCCTGTCTTGCTTCTTGTTGCTCTTATGTTTCATATGAACGGGCCAAAGCAGTACGTACTCGAGCGTTTTCCTGTCTTGCTTCTTGTTGCTCTGATGTTTCTTATGAACGGACCTGAGCAGTACGTACTCGAGCGTTTTCCTGTCTTGCTGCTTGTTGCCAGTTTGCTTCTGAAGCTTGTGATGCCCTTTTTGCTTCCTTGCACAAAGTAAAGAAAGAATTGTAACCACGAAAAATTCCGGGTACCATAACTTAAAGAAAATATCCATTTTGACCGCTATCGAATGCAATTTAACGATATTTTTGCTCGATGTCTATACGTAAGGACAGAATAAAGGACTCTTTTCCTAAAATTAATTACAAAACTAATTTAAAATGGATTCAGAAAAGATTTTTTCGTGAGGTCTGTACTTACGTACATATATGTATCTCGCATAACTCAAAAATGTCTAACCACAGAACGCTAAAATTTTGTATATGTGTCTACTCTAACTTGTAGATGTGTATCTCCTATTTTTGGTGCAATCGGTCGCACCGAAATTATATAGATATATGTGTGTGTACATACCCACTCTGTTACTCGGTTCAGTGAGTTCAGTTTCTTTATTCTTATATGTTGGTAAATTGCGCCTTTATACTTCCTTGTAAGAAACAAAACGGAAGTATTGTAATCGCGAAAAATTTCGGGTATCATATTTCAAAGAAACTATCCACATTGACCGTATCGAATGAAATTAAACGATGCATATATGCATACATAGATACGAACGTAACATAACCACATACGTACATATATTTACGTACATACATACATACGTATGTACGTATGTATCTCGCATAACTCAAAAACGAGTAGCTCAGAACGTTGAAATTTTGTATATGGGTCAGCTGTAACATGTAGATGTGCCCCTCCTATTTTGGTTGCAAACGGCCGCACCAAAAGTATATTAATATATGTATAACAAATATTCTGGGCAAAAGTTTCCAAATTACTTTTGGTTTTCTAAAATAATTTGGTTGACATTTTATCAGTATTAGTACTCTTTTTACTTGCTTCATTTCTCAAAATTCTAACCTTGTATAATTTCATATTGAGTAACTCATAACAATTAATTTTACTTTTGGTTTTGAATTACACTCATATCCATAAATTAAGGATAATGCAAATTCAGGCAAAGGAAGAGTTAGAGGCAAAGCAAATTTGACTTATCTGTAAAGCGTATTTATTAAACAAAAGGTAAAGAGCAAAAAAAGATGATTTATGTTTGATATTATTAAAAAACTTAGCGATTTTTTCTCCCCGGAGCAAATTACAAAAAAAAATTTTACATGGTTAGTATGATTGTTAATACATTGTATGCCTCCCAGACGATGCAATATAGTCCATACAACGCCAAGGTATGCTGAGTATCAAATTATCGATTTGATCTTGGGGGATATTACACAACTTAAAAAGCAATGCTCTCCGAAGTTCCAGTAGACATGTAGGAGGAGGTTGACGGGCTGCAACTCGTCGGCCAAGCATGTCCCACACGTGCTCTACTTGATTCAAGTCCGGTGAGAATGCTGGCCAGTCAATGCGGGTGATATCCTCCGATTGAAGACATTCGCTTACGATGTTTGCACGGTGAGGACGGGCGTTGTCATCCATAAACACAAATTGTGCGCCCATGGCGCCCCGAAACAAACGTACATGTTGTTCCAGAATGACGTCCCGATAGATTTGGCTTGTCATGGTTCCAATTTGGACACGCAGGTCAGTTGTGGAACCCAGAATAATTCCACCCCAAACGAGCACTCCTGCACCACCGTAACGGTGTCGATCAATGATGTTTTCTTGGTGGTAACAGGTATCTGGAGCACTTCATATGAAAGTCCGGCGAGAATCAGACTGCAAGCTAAACCTGGACTCGTCGGAAAACATCACACAATCAGACTGTTACGGTGTCCACAATGCATGCTCTACTCCAGGCTAACCGCAGGCGACAGTGAGTTACAGTAAGTGGAACGCATCTGACAGGTCTACAAGCATATAGACTAATCTGTCCTAAACGTATGTACACGGTCTGCCTTGTAATTATCGTATCAGTGGCCGAAGAGAGCTGACGAGACAAGTCTGAGGCTGTGCTCCGCCTGTTTCTTTAGGCAGTAACTGCCAAATAGCGGTCCTCATTCGGCGTTGTAACTCTGGGGCGACCTGTGCTGTAACGTCTACATACATTACCATCATCTTGGAATCGTTGCTAAATCCTGGAGATGACACTCTGGGCAATTCCATGTTCGTCTGATACTTCCAGTTGGGTACGCCTACAAACCAGACGGCCGATAATTCTACCACGTAAAAAATCATCCAAATGCGTCCTTTGTGTCATAACTATTCGGTTATTGCACTGAAATGCTTATAAAGCGCCTGCGAACAATTTTACTTCTTTTCCTGTATTCCTTATATATCACTCTCTTACACTGTCGTCATTGTGACGTACCACCGGTGTTATCTGGTTACTTCCTAAAATTTGCATATGATTCTTGAAGATGTGTGTAGTGATTTTACAGGCGATATATTTATTTTAGAGTTCGATTTCCGCGTGACTCCGAATTATCCTTAATTTATGGACATGAGTATATTTACCCTTGCCTATATGGATGACGAAACACGAATTGAGTAATGGAAGAGTTATGTTTGGAGGCAACTTACCCATCTTAAAATTTCAAAAAAAATTTGATTTAATTTTTAGGAATTATATGTATTTTTTTTTCATATTTTTGTCATGGGTTTAAATACGAACACTTAATTTACCTATGCCTTAGAATTTAAATGATATTGTAAATTGGCTTGCGGCAATTATTTTATTTTTGCAATAAAAATTAATTTAATTTTAAATTTATCTTTGCTTTTTATGAATAGAGAATAATTGTTAAATTCAAATTTCATTCTATGCAGTAATGGCGCAAGAGAATTTATTTAAATTTAACTTTACTATTTTCAAGTGAAACAAATTTAATTTAACTTTACTATTTCCTAGTGAAATAATGCATATATATATATATATATAGCCATTCTGTTAATAGGCGTGAGCTCAGTTTTTCTATTCTTATTTTTTTGGCAAATTTTCGCATTTGTTGCTTTAAAAATCATTGAATTATGTTTTTCTTATCTTCCGGTTAAGGTTTTTATGCTTTTAGTTAACCTGCATGTTATAGATGTACAATTATCAACAATTTAAAAGTTTTTTAAGTGAGGCTAAGCCTAATTTTTACTTCCTTGTACGAAGTAAAGGAAGTATTGTAATCACAAATAATTCCGGGTACCATATTTCAACGAAAATATCCATTTTGACCTCTATCGAGTGCAAGTAAACAAGGTTTTTGTGTGATATTTGTACGTAAGGACAGAATAAAGACTATATTTCCCCAAACGAGAAATAAAACTGATTTAAAATGGATTCAGAAGAGTTTTTTTTCTTCGCGTCTCTACCTACGTACATATATATCTCGCATAACTCAAAAAATGAGTAATTTAAGAAAGTTGAAATTTTGTATATAGAACTGGTATAACATGTAGATGTGCACCTTCTGTTTTGGTTAGAATCGGCCACACTAAAAGAGTATAAATATATACTAACCATTCTTATACACGGCTCACTGAGCTCAGTTTTTTATTCTTATGATTTGATAAAATTGTGCAAGTTTTGCTTAAAACATTATTGAATTATGTTGGCCTTATCTTCCCGTTAAAATTTTTACGCCTTTAGTTAATCTGCATGCGATATTTTAGACTTATCAACAATTTAAAGGATGTTTAAGTGCGGCTAAGCCTAATTTTGCTACCGTAGCAGCCATACTTGTTTACATTTAAATTTAGAAGAATAATGAATTAAGTCTGCAGCTTCAGTGTCTTTTTGCTGAGTGGGACAAAAAGAAACCTTTAATTTTGCGCACCGCAAAATCTGCCTTCTTGTCTACCAGCCGAATTGCTTGTTTTTGAGTACGAACTGTAATTTTAATTGTAAACATTGTTTTCTTAATTGTTTTAACTGTATTTGATATTTTATGTTTTTTTCTCTTTCAATTCTTAAAATATTTTGAATATGTATTTTTAGTGTTATGTATTTTGCTTTGCCGCGAAGTGAGAACTGAATTAATTGAATGAAAAATATATATCTTACGAAATTCGAAGAAATAAGTGTTTCGCATTAGCAGCAAATATTGTCGCCAGTCTGTCTCGGACATGGGAGAATGTATACAAGTAGCGCATGCTCACTAGGTAAGCGGATATGTATCGTCTGTGAAAAGCTGTTTCTTTTTTATTTGTCCAATTTCTTTTATACATCGTTTTAGATTTGTTATACTATTTGAATACAAAATGTGGCAACGATTAGAAAATTCTTCAGGTGATATAATTTTTGTGCATTCTGAGTTATAAAATGAATGAGATGTATCGCTGTTAAGTGAACCCAGAGGAAGAGTGTCGCTATGGTAAAACAATATATTGAATTTTAAAGATTGCATTTATTCTACTGTGGTTTATACGCTGTCGACGAAGTAGATTTAATTCAGTGCAATAAGTTTAAATGAAATTCAGGAAAAAATGCATGTAATTTAATTTTCCGTACAAGGAAGTCATGTGGTGTATATATAAGCTTTTTTTTATGTTGCTTGAGGTTCGAATCGAGCAACTGATTTTCGCTCTACTGGCACAATTGAGGCCATCCTCTTCTTTTTGTTCGGGCGCCACTATCAGGACTGAGTGTTCTGTGCATAGCCTTTGCAAACATGGTAAAGTCTGTGATAGGGTCCTTATCCTCAAGTCTCATGTCCTGAACTGGAACAGTGAGCTGATAAAAAGTTAGCTTTGTTCTGATGTAACTGCTGTGCTGGGGAATAACTGCACGTGAAAGTTATTTAAAATTCTCTTTTATTAAATCACTATTATTTTTTACAAACTTCCCAACTCGGGAGGGATACAGAAAGTAAAAGACCGCACTTGGGTCGAACTTAACAATCAAAGAAATTTAAAACTAAACCTAAAATAGAACTTAAATCAAAGTTTGCTTCGCAGAGCGAATCGCGGAGTTTGGTCTCTCACTAACTGGTGCGTAGCAAGATATACTAATACTAGCGCATTTCAAATTGCTTGAATATGCAATCACGTAGCAAGCACTATGGCTTATAAATTTTAACTGCTAGCTGGTCAGGCGAACGTCGAGCAGACTGACCGTGATCTGAGATTAAAGCTCTCTCACCTTGAGAGTTTTCTACCTCTCGTTTAAATAGTACTTGGCTGTACTTCAAAATTAGCATAAGCTGAAAACGCGCGCTTCTTCTGACGGGAAGTTGAAACAGAGAGGAGATAGAAAGATTTAAATTAAAAAAAAAACTTGGTTAGTTTAACTAAAACCTTACAAATTGATTTCACAGAAAAAGTTACACTTTTTGATGAATAGTATAAATTCATTTTCAAAAGCAAAGATAATGCAATTGATGCAATAACACGCATGCTGATGTTTGCGTGTTATTGCACGAAAAATTAAA
Organism: Stegodyphus mimosarum; assembly: GCA_000611955.2. Lineage (NCBI taxonomy): Eukaryota > Metazoa > Arthropoda > Arachnida > Araneae > Eresidae > Stegodyphus > Stegodyphus mimosarum. Next base: position 386,299 of record KK114858.1, on the reverse strand, counting down.
TATTTTACGCTTCCCTGAACGATAACACACTTTGAAAAATTTTAATTTTGGCAGCACAACGCATTTCTCTTAAATAGCCGAGTTTCTTATTAAATTCTACACAAATTCATATAATTGAGTTTTCCTGAGGGGCAACACAGTTTTTATATATCGCTGAGTATTCTGATTAAATTTGAAATATATATATCTTACGCTTTTGCAGAAAGACAATGCAAAGCTTTCAGATCTCTGAGATTTTAATCAGAAGTTAAAAGATGTGTATATTGAAGTTGCTTTTGAAATAAAAGACGTCGATCTTCTACAGGATCCAGAAAAGAATTGTAGAAAGTTTGGTGATGATAGCTACAGTAGTGACTGCGTGTATCGCGAACAAAAAACAAATACACTAACAAATATTCTTCTTTATGTAATGAAAAATGAACAACGCTTTCGCCGAGCATCGAACCCTCGTCGAGCGTGCTGACCACTACACTGCGAAGGCATGCGAAGAAGTCGGGACAAATACCTTATATACTCCCCCTTTTAAAGGGGGACTGGGGATTAGTGGTGGTGGAGAATAATCGTCTACAAACTTTTTTAGTTCGGGCGTGAGTTCTAGAGTCATTAGGTATTGCTTGAGAGCAGGAGAGATGAAAATTTAGCAACGCCTTCGGCGGGAATCGAACCACGGACCAATCGGTTAAGGTCGAGCGTGCTGACCACTACACCACGAAGGCATGCGAAGAAGGTGGGAGAAATACCTTATATACTCCCCCTTTTAAAGGGCGCCTCTTGTTCGGGGGACCCAGTCGCAAATCCTGGTGGTGAAGAATCATCATCCACCATCTTCTTTAATTCGGGCGCCACTTTCGGGAGACAGCAGGTTATTTAGAAGCAGAAGAGAAGAAAAATAAGCAAAGCTTTCGCCGGACCACGAAGGCATGCGAAGAAGGCGGGAGAAATACCTTATAAATTATTCAGCAATATGTCTTTTACTAGAAAATTTTTAAAGAACATACTCAAAACATTTCCGATAGTTTCTCTCAAAATGTAAAAAGCAACTATCTAAAAAGCATTTTAGCCGAATAAAAACAGAAGGAACACGAGTAGCAATGCCTACAGCATTTAGCTGTCAGATGAAATGATTCAACGGATTTTTCAGTTACGAAATTTGATTTAGAAAACAAAATGCACTTTTAAGCATTGTTGTATAAATTTATTTAAGCATGAAATATATTTTTCAAGACGTAAACTCTAAAACTTCTTATAATTCAGAAAGAGAAAATATGATAATGGAATTAATTTCTTATTTTAAAACAAAATACTAAATTACAAAATATTAAATTTTATCAGCTTAGGAAAATCTTAGAAAGTCTATTTATTGCCTTTCGAAACATACGTTCTCTTGTGCTAAAACTTAAATCCTTCCGATTTATACTTTTGTATTTAGAAAAATTTTACAATTTATTCAAATGTCGTTAGATATAGAGAAAGCTTGAAGATTTATATGTTTTATATAAGCAGTTTTATATGTTTGGCCATTACTCTTGCTCTTTCTTATTCGTCTTTGGTAATGTAAAATTTCTAAATGCACAAGTTCAGTAAAGTTAAACGAATGACTAACATCCTTTTACTTATAACATTTGTCTTCTTTTGTTTCGTTTCGTGTGGTTTAATTGCAGGAGCAAAATTGCATTAAAAATTCTAAAAATATTTAAATATTAATAGTTTCATCCAAAGTTAATATTTAAAAATATCTGATGTGTACACCACATGACTTCCTTGTACGGAATATTAAATTGTACACAATTTTTCTGCATTTCATTAAAACATCTGAATGAACAGTTAGCGAATTTTGAATTAAATCTACTTCGCCGATAGCGCATAAACCAAAATAGAACAAATGCACTCTTTAACGTTCACTGTATTTATTTACCATAGCCACACTTCGGTGATAGGTTCACTTCACAGTGTTGCATCTCATTCATTTTATAACTCGGAATGCACACAAATTATAGCATCTTAAGAATTACCACAAGTTCTATTCAAATACGATAATAAATCTAAAATGATGTATAAAAGAAATTAAACAAATAAAAAAGGAGCAATTTTTCACAGACGATTCAGCGCCGCTTACCTAATGCTCATGCCCTACTACTTAATTCAGTTCTCACTTCGCGGTAAGTGAAAAACATATAAAAATTCAAAACACTTGCACTAAAAATTGAAAGATATGGAAAAATGTAAAAGACCAAGTAAAGTTAAAACAATTAAAAAAGCAATTTTTACATTTTGTACGCAAAAACCAGCTAATAACTTAAAGGATAATTCCAGAATGAATGAAGCATAATTTAATTCGCAATAATAAAAGAAGACGTTACTTTGTTGTTGCGAAGCTTAGTTTTCTCTAGATTGGCAACCAATCCACTATTCTGATAAGTTTCAAATGTAAAAAAATATGGCCTCTATCATAACCAAAAATTAGGCTTAGCCGCACTTAAAAAACTTTCAAAATTGTTGATAATTCCACAATTATTGCCTGCAGGTTAACTAAGGGCATGAAAACCTTAACGGGAACATAAGAACAACATAATTCAATCATTTTTAAAGCAAAAAATGCGAAATTTATATACTTATAAGAATAAAGAAACTGAGCTTATTGAGCGGAGTAACAAAGTGGACATATGTATGTTACGGTGAAACACCGAAATCTGGAGAATGTCGACTTTCACCAGTGAATGTCAACATTCACGTAGTCGCTTGGAGTATGTCCGAAATATTTTCCAAATACTCTTATTTCTGACTTACACCAGTGAATGTCGAACATGGTGAATGTTGAATATATGAGAATATTATATTTTCTTCTCCGTAATTGTGTCGCGAAAAAACACACGAGTACTTAAAACACACAATACATTCAAAATGAGAAAGGAAAATAATAGAAGTTAAAATACTTACTTAATTATACAGTACGTTCTAAATGAGAAAATAAAATAATAGTAATAAAAAACTTACTAAATTATGTGATTCAAATCTGATTCATTGCAACAACTTAAACTATTATGAGACATTGAATTGCACAAGAGGCCCTCGCTTTTACAACTGCATTTATAGGAAACAGCCAGTCACCTCTCTTTTCGACCTGCACCAGAACATATCTGTGATTGTCGACATACACCGGTGAGGGTCCGAATGTACAAGAATGCAATGTTATATTCGATCTTTCACCGATGTATTTGGGGAATGTTGACATTCTTCAGTGAAAGTCGACATTCTCCAATTTCGGTCTTTCACAGTAACATATATACATATATTTATATACTTTTCGTGCGGCCGATTGCAACCATGTTTTTAAGTATGCATGTAACCTCGTTTTTAAGTTGTGCGAGATACATACATACATACATACATACGTGCGTATGTGCTCCCAGACGCCACAAAGAAATCTCTTCAGAATCCATTTTAAATCAGTTTTATAATTATTTTGGGAGAAAGTCCGTTCATATGGATGTCACTCAAAAACATCGTTAAATTGCATTCGATAGCGGTCAAAATGGATTTTTCCGTTGAAACATGGTACCCGAAATTTTTCGCGATTATAATACGTCCTTTTTACTTCGAACGAGAAAGTAAAAACAATTTAAATATACGCATTTAAAAAGGAGAAAAAATTTTTTTTTAATTCAACTAAATGAAAATATCATTATGGTAATTTTTTATTTTAAACGGGTGCTATGGTGACAGTTTTCCAAAAAAAAGTATTCATGAGAATGCTATAGTTTGATCGATGGATTTAAAATATGTTAAAGGCCCTCGGAAAGGGTAAATAATACTAAATATTTCATTTAATAAAGCTATTTTATTAGTATCGACATGGTTTTTTTTCGCAGTCATGTTTATTTGGTGACCATATACTAAATTGTGACCATGTACGAATGGCTTATCCAGCCAAAGAAATGGATTGGTTTATTCAGTTACGGCAAATGGTAATTATGTTATGGGTAATGCCGGAGGGTGCACTCGATATTCAAGCATCAAAAAGAATTGTTATTGGTAAAATCAAGGATTTCTACTAGGATTGCTGGAAAGAGAAATGGAACATTTCGGGAGAAAAGAAAGATTATTTGTTGAACTTTGTAGTTTTTAAAATTATGAGAACGATATGTGATTCTGATGACAATCAAATAATCACTGGGCACGGGTGTTTCCTGACGTACTTTAAAAGATTTAATTTGCAAAATAAAGAATTTTATTGCAGCAAGAAAGAGTTCAGATTTGCAAAGGATTTGATGAACTTTAAAAATGGCACTAGAACATTATTGGGAAATCTTAGTTGATGTTTGTAACTGCTATCTTGTTTTGGTCTATGTTGGTGTGCTGCGTTAACCATGAGGCCGATCATTATCGGCCAGGAGGGGTGAAGCACAATAGTATATTACATTACATTACCGTATCAATAACGCGTTACTCTTTGTGAGGTTACTTATCAACATCAGAATATCTAACTATCAAACAAACAGGCACAAAATTAAACACATTAATTTTAATCTATCTCACCACTTGTGACTGATTAGTTAAAATATAGAAACATAAACCAGCCAATCTGGTTTAAAACTCAAAGCTTACCTTCAGAAAAGTTATGAACTCAACAATTTAAGTCTAATTTGACTAGAGACTGCCAGCTTTGTTTAGACCACAACAGTAGTACAGATGCAACATTAAACGAGAACTAATCTCAATGTACAATATTCATATCAGCACTAATATTATAGCCCTCAACAGACTTCGCTTTAATCGACAAAGCCTCTCACACTACTAGTGATCTCTGAACTTTATACTAAAACTGATTGCCAGTTAAATATATATGCATTCTGCAACAAGCGAACCTCGTGGAAGAAGAAGCAGAAAAAAAAAGAAATTAAAAAAAATCTGAAATATTTTAGATTTTAAATTCCGCCCAAAGGGGAGTTTTTTTTTAACATTTCGTGTGTTATCTTTATTTACTAAATATCATGTTCTTGGCACTTAAATCATAAAATTTAGTACAAAAGCAATATCGGAAAATAATTTTAAATTAAGCATATCTTTAGATTTCCGATTCTCGCGCGTTGGAGATATAGATGTTTATTTTCTGTACAGAGTTGCCATTGCTCGCTTTGAAATCTTTGAGTTAATCAAACAAATTCGTTAAAGTCTTACAAAACATGAAATCAAAAACAAAAACAAATTCCAAATTTCAAATTTGGGCTTCCATCTGTTCGTATTCGCAGCAGGAGGACGTCATTCAGAACTGGATGGCTCTAGGTACCGTCGTTTTATGACAGTGCGAGAAACATACATACTGTAAGGTTTATCCTAAGTTTAATAACGGTTATTTTAAGTTTTGTATCTTTCCTAGCTTATTCTCATTTCAGCTTAAAATTTCCTGCCAGAATGTAAATTCAGAAACGCAGTTAATGCAAATGAGAAAGAGTACTATTTAAGTCGTGACTTCACCGACTTCGGAAGAGAGAGTCTGATTCCCTGACTGATTTTCCTTTTGGCTACGTCTCTCTGAGCTATTGCTACGATTGGCCATACCTTAGGCCCTTGCTTGGCTTCGCCGAATAATTTAATACTCAGGGGCCAACTAGTTAGATCTCTGATACCTTCGGCTATACCTTTTAAATAGCTTAGTTAAGCTAGTTTTAGTTTAAATTATTATTATTTTAAGTTCAAGGCCGAGTGGCGGCTTTGTGTAAAGTTCCAAGTAGAAACTGACTGTAAATATTCAAAATAAAGGGTTTTAAACCCTCCTTAAGTCTTCCGTGTTCTGTTCACACACTTAAGCGATTATTCGCTTGTTAGTGTTCGTGGGCTTCTAAGTTAGAATTTTATGATTAAATACGAAAATCCCACAATAAATTTATGCAGATTCTTCATTATTTAATTTCTTTAAATATAATACAGAGCAATAATATTTAGTATCAACAATTTGAAAAGTGAAACGGGCATTCAGAGCGAACCGACGCAAAATCGCAAAACGAAAGCAATAGTCGTTCAGGGACAAAGCCCCTTTGGACTAATAATATATTTTTTCCCTAATGGCGGGCAATATAAACGTTGGTCACTACTACTACCAGAATCTGTGGTCTCTTTATCATACAGGCAGCTAACAGGTGGCCCTATGTTGCTTTCTATGAAGGGAGAGAGAAACTGCATCTATGCTTTTTCCGGGATTCGAACCCCTGTCCGCCGGTAGGGCAGTCAGAATCACTATCCACTCACTCGTCTGAACAGCCAGATGACGTAAATGCAATATATGCAGTTGGTATACAAATGAGAAACAATAACGTTTCACCCACATTTTATTCCTACTACACCAATTAGTAAGCTCTTCTAGCATGCCCAGCTTCCAATTACAATAAAAGATCTATGAGTTGTTTTTCGACAAGGCAAAGTTGAATATACCCCCAGAAACTCTAGCGGTTTCCTTAAATAACACGCGTTTAATTTAGGCTTCAGTTCTAGCAGGAAATAACTGAATTAAGTAAATAATTTAAGAAGAAAAAAAGTGGAGCATTATTTGTGGAAACATTTTCCAAACATATTATTTATAGAGGACTTTTAGTATATAATAAATTAAGAATTATATTTATGATCATGGGGCTCTGCTAAGCAATACAGCAGATGTCTTACAGATTACGACTCAAAACAATATTTTGAAGATAGATAACAGAGTAAGGACAATGAAATAGCAACACCATTCATCTCATTCGTTTTATGGCCCTTCCCCTTGAATCGCTCGACTTCCCTTGCAACGAATCATCTCTAATGGATTGTTACGAGATAAATGGAGAAGTCGGCACACGTAAAAATAAATAAATAAAATAAATAGCTGGGATTTTTGCAACCACTGGAGCATTACAGTAAGTCTGTAATTTCTATACATGAGATATAATTCTTTTTTCTTTAACTATTAAATAAATAGAAACTAGCTCCCAGTATAAATTTTATGGGTGGAATACACGCATTATTACCCATTCAAAGCATAAAATAAATGGTTGTGGAATAATTGGATTTAATAATGTTCTCCATGTTTACCTCCGAGATTGGAATGGTAATAATACTTGGATAATTTTCGGAGAACAGCCTCGGTTGGGAAAAGTATTACGGCTGTCTGCCTAGAGGAAGTACGTCATCGAATGACAACCATTGCCTGCCATACCACAATAAGCTGTTTCTCCCTTTAATTACTATACTACAATAATAAATACAAATAATAAATACTACAGATAATAAGTAATACTACAGATAATCCCTTGGCAAGGGAAAAGTATTACGGCTGTCTGCCTAGAGGAAGTACGTCATCGAATTACAACCATTGCCTGCCATACCACAAAAAGCTGTTTCGCCCTTTAATTACTATACTACAATAATAAATACTAATAATAAATACTACAGATAATAAATAATACTACAGACAATCTCTTGGCAAGGGAAAAGTATTTCGGCTGTCTGCCTAGAGGAAGTACGTTGTCGAATGACAACCATTGCCTGCCATACCGCAGTAAGCTGTTTCTCCCTTTTTGGCGTCAAGGCTGTTCTCCGAACAATATTCTAATACTGTGGTGTATGGCTTTTTAAAATCTTTTCCTCATTTCCTGCTTAATCATTTTAAATACTTTGATGTAAAAGCAAATAGCATAATAAACTTTTGTTTGTAATACAGAATTAATAAGGTTTCGAAAATAAAAAAAAATTGCGTATTATCAACTTCAAAGAAAAATGTAGTACCATCTTTAATGAGAGAATCCAGGCTAATGCTATATTGTCAGATAAAAGGGACTGAAATTTTGACTGTACCATGCTGAAATTGCAAAATCTGTTTAGTGTACAGGTGGGAAAAACAACGATTTTTTGGAGATCAGATCAGAACTCTTCTCTCGCTGAAATGAAATGGTTCTTTTTTTTTACTCTCTCGTCACTAACAAGAACTGTGTAAGGTTTTAGTTAAACTAACCAAGTTTATTTTAATTTAAATGTTTTCTATCCCCTCTCTGCTTCAACTTCCTGTCAGAAGAAGCGCGCGTTTTTAGCTTATGCTAATTTTTGAAGTTCAGCCAAGCACTATTTAAGCCAGAGGTAAAAACCTCTCGGTGTGTGAGAGCTTTGCCTCAGATCACGGTCACGCTGCTCAACGTTCGCCTGACCAGCTAGCAGTTTAAATTTATAAGCCATAGTGCTTACTACGTGATTGCTTTGTAAAATAAATTAAAGTGCGGTAGTATTTAGTATACCTTGCTACGCACCCTTTTCGGTAGAGGCCAACTTCCGCGAATTGCTCTGCGAAGCAAAGTTTAATTTAAGTTCTATTTTAATTTATTTAAATTTATTTGATTGTTAAGTTCGACCAAAGTGTGGTCTGTTACGTTCTGTATCTCTCCCGAATTGGGAGGTTTGTATTTAATAGTGATTGAATAAAAGAGGATTTCAAATCCCTTCACGTGCAGTTATTCTCCAGCCCAGCAGTTACATCAGAACATAGCGTACCTTCCGCTCCCTGTTCCAGTTCAGGACTTAGAACGTAAGGATAAGAACCCTTTACAGAATTTACCATGTTCTCAAAGAATACACACAGAACACTAAGTCCTGATAGTGGCGCCCGCACAAAAAGAAGAGGATGGCCTCAACAACAAGAAGACGAACCTGAGACACCTGCTGTACCTGTCCAGAATCCTGAGATAGCACCTCCTGGCATAGAAGGATTCGGCTACATCGTACAAACCATGCGAGCAGCCATGAAGCCAGCGGCAAGTTTTGACGGCAAGACAGCCGTAATCAATTTCCTGGAAAAGCTAGACTCCCACTTCATGCTATATCCAGTCCACGAATTTCAGAAAGTCGCTCTTGCTACCAGCGCTTTGAAGGGCCAAGCGCTAAGTTGGTTCAAGTGCATCGGAAAGAATCTCTTGGGGGAACCAGGAAGCCCCACATACACGTATGAAAATTTCAAGAATTCCTTAGTGAAAGCATTTCCTGTAGTGCGAGATCGAGCCAGATTGGATGCTGAACTCTTTAGCCGATATCAAGAAAGAATAGAATATTTGTCTAATTTTATTTTGAGGAAAATTTAAGTTTTCAAGCTTTTGTAAGGAAGACAGATTATTTGAGCTCGCAGTACAATTTGAAAGCCGAAGAACAGCCGACAACGAACGACGACGCCAATTTGAGCGAAGAAGTCAGTGGAGTTCGCCAAGACCGCAGCAAAAGCAAAATCAAAGTTACGGGAATAAGGCAAAGCAATGGCCGAAGAAAGATGTGTCTCCTAAAGCGAGCGGCGAACGACGGAAATTTAATAGAAGAACAAGCAAAGATTCCGAGGGCAACCAGAAGAAAAAGAATTTAAACTAAGAGGGATTTCTTCGAGGAAGGTGAAGAAGTCCGAAGCAGAGCAAAACCCTTCCAAAATCAATTTAAACACCGTGGTCGTTAAGAATTTGAGTTTGCCGAAGATTGAAGTTCTAATCAACAACATACCGGCGACAGCCCTCTTGGATACAGGAGCCCAAAGCAGCTTCGTATCGGAAAGATTCTTTAAGAAGCACTTTCGACGTTACAGAATTTTTAGTGCAAGAGACACGGATGTCATAGCGGCCCAAGGAGAAAAATGTAGCTGTTTAGGAAAAGTACCATTGTTCGTGCGTATCAACAACGAACAGGTAAGAATCCTGTTTTATATTGTGCGTAACCTGCAGACTTGTATTATTCTAGGTGTGGACTTTTTTAGTTTGGCAGAAGCAAAAATTGATTTCAAGGGGGGAGAACTAACATTAAATATGAAGCCAATTGAAGCGAAGAATGATAAGCCCCCGCAGCTGGACTTGGAACATTTACAAGCAGAGGAAAAAGAGAAAATCCAAGGTCTGGTAAGTCACTTTGCGAATTTATTTAGTGATGTACCAGGCTTTACGCAGGTGGTGAACCACGACATTGACACGGGGGACGCTCAGCCAGTTAGGCAAAAGCCATATAGATATGATAGGACAAAAGAGGAAATAATTGAACATCATATTAAAGAGATGTTAAAGAATAAAATCATCACGCCAATTTCTAGCAGTTATGCTAGCCCCGTTGTCCTGTGTAAGAAAAATAATGATTACCCGATTACGCACCCGAAGCGGTGGCGTTTTGCTATAGATTATCGCAAGTTAAATTCAGTTACAAAATATCCTGTATATCCGTTGCCGATAATTGAAGAAATTATTCGAAATATTTCGTCTACAAAATACATGACTACATTAGATCTCACGAGTGGCTATTTTCAGATTGGGGTAAAACCCGAGGACGTACACAAAACCGCGTTCATAACGAAATCTGGTACGTACGCATTTCTTAGAATGCCGTTCGGATTATCCGGCGCGCCGGCAACGTTCCAAAGATGTATGGACATCGTCTTAAGACCAGTCCTTGGTAAAAGCACTTTCATATATTTAGACGATATTATAATTACGAGTAGTACTCTAGAACAACACTTACAAGATTTAAGAAAAGTATTTTCATTGTTAAACGAAGCTGGTTTAAAGATAAATGCGTCTAAATGTAAATTTGCCGCAAAAGAGTTACGTTATTTAGGATTTAAAATTTCCCAAAAGGGAATCGAAACGGATCAGTCAAAAATAGTAGCCATTAGAAATTATCCTGTTCCTAAAACAGCGAAGAAATTATCGTCGTTTCTCGGGATGTGTTCATATTACCGGGCTTTCATTAAAGACTTTGCAAAAATAGCTGAGCCACTGCTAAAGTTGAAAAGAAAAAAAGCTAGGTTTTCGTGGTCAGCAGAAGCCAACTTGGCGTTTCAAAAATTGAAAGACGCATTGACTCAAGCTCCCGTCTTAAAATTTCCAGAAGGGGATAAGGGATTAGAGATTTCAGCGGACGCTTCAGATTTCGCGATTGGTGCAGTGCTTTCCCAAAATGGTCAGCCCGTGGCTTTTTTCAGCCGAACATTAAATGAAACCCAAAGAAACTATTCCGCAACAGAGAGAGAAACTCTCGCAGTGTTAGCATCAGTACAGAAATTTCGTGTGTTCTTTGGAAGTTCTCCAGTAACTGTATATACCGACCACGCGGCGGTCACTAGACTCTATTCTGGAAAAAATTTATCACCCAGATTAATAAGGTGGGCTCTCAAATTACAGGAATATAACCTAATAATTAAACATACGCCGGGAAAAGAAAATGTTGTGGCAGATGCTTTAAGCAGAATTAACTTAGATGAAAATGGAAGTGTAATTAAGATAGCCATGTTAACATCCAAAGTATTAGATTCTCGTGAAACAGTAATAGCCGAACTCAAAAAAGATCCGGAGTTCAAAAATATATACAATTATTTGGCCGACCCTGAGAATTTCAATCATCCGGATATTGTGCCGATAAGAAATAGGGCCGAAAATTACGAATTAATTGACGGACTGTTATTCTATACGAAAGCTACTAATGAGAATCATGAATATAGACCGGTTATCCCAGCTAGCATGAGGTTGAATGTATTAGAAGAGTTGCATGATTGTGCCATTTCGGCTCATTTAGGTATAAGAAAAACTGTTCAGAGAGTTCGCGAGGCAGTTTTCTTTCCAGAACTGCAAAAGTTTACTAGGGCGTATGTCCAGTCGTGCCCAACATGTCAATTAAATAATTATGTTAATTTCCGCCCGGCCGGGTTCCTAAATAGTATTAAATCAGAATTCCCAAATCAAATAATAGGCATCGATTTACTTGGACCTTACCCTCGAAGTAAAGTTAATAAAAGCCGATATCTTTTAGTTATAGTGGATCATTTTAGCAAATGGTTAGAGTTAATTCCGTTAAAACGCGCGTCTGCAAAAATTGTAGTAGATTCAATTCTAAATAAGTATATTTTAAAATACGGGGCGCCCCTAAAAGTTATTTCAGACAATGGTCCTCAGTTTGTTAGTAAAATGTTTGAGGAAATGTGTGCAAAACTGGGCATACGTCATCTAAAGATGGTCCCGTATCGTCCGCAGTCAAACATAGCGGAACGGGTGAATAGAAATGTAGTGAAAATAATTCGTAGTTATGTGAAAAACTATCACTCTACCTGGGATAGCCATATAAATGAATTTGCATTTGCCCTTAGGACCGCCAAACACGATACTACACAAAAAACACCCGCTGAACTCTTCTTAGGAAGAAAGATCTTGACCCCCCTAGATAAACTGTTCTTTGTACAGGAAAGGGCAGAAGAATTTAAAATGAGTGATATACAAAAGTTAATACGGGAAGCGACGGAAAATATAGAAATGGCCCAAAGAAAACAGAAATTGTACTATGACCTAAAAAGAAGAGAGGTCAAGTACAATGTGGGAGATGAAGTGTTGAAGATTAAACACAACTTGTCAAATGCCCCAGAGGAAAAGGTGGGGAAATTTTTTCCGCGTTTTGAAGGCCCGTTCACAATTGAACAAATTACGGGGGCAGTGGTTATATTAAAAAGAAATGATGGTCAAACGCTCAAAGCGAATGTGGACCAAATAAAACCGTTCTATAATCGCAGCAAAATGGCTGTATTTAAAGATTCGTTTCAGGATCCGAGGCAATCGACTAGCCAGGAAGATATACGTCAGCAAAAACAGCAGGAACCAGCTACAACGGCATCGAAATGTCAGAAGAAGAAAGCTCCCCCCCAACAAAGAAATAAGAACCAAAAAGGTGGTTTCAAAAGAAAGTCTCACGATGCAGGTGAACAAATCTACGAACGGAATTACGAGCGCACCAAGAGAAGAAAGCAGAATGGGCAAGGGAAGCCCAATGTATCCAAAAGAACTGTGGAATCATCGGACAGGTGCCTGAGAAGCAAGAAACGTCGATTGCAGCCTGAGAATCAACTTCCCGAATACAGCAGGAACCAGGACAAGCAACGAGCAAGGGCCCAGGAGAGAAGGGCCCAGTCCACCAAACGTCCAGCGGAGCAACCTCCTCTACAAAGGAAATTGCCGAGGATACAACGACGGAATTTCAAAAGAAAAAGAGACGAGCAGGCTCCGAAAGAACAACGAAAAACGAGGAAACTGAACCAGGCCACAACTTACTCAAGTTTTAAAGATTGGGCCAAGAAAAGGATGGACGATCATAATAAGATAAGTACAATTTCGTATTCAAAAGTTTAGTTAATTTTTGAGTATACTGCAAGTTGCAGGACTGATTTTACCTCAAGCGAGGTTGACTTTTACGCCAAGTGAGCGATAAGTTCTCATATGGAAAGTAAAATGTTTTGTTAAAAGAAATTGTAATTCTTAAAGATTTAAAATTACTTAATTTTGTAAATAGATTAATTCTGTAAAAGCAATGAATTGCTGAAAAGAATATGTTAACTAAATGATTTTGTACGACGCTTTGTCTAAAGACTTGTAAAATGTCTAGAATGAAAATTCGGAAAATTGAAAAACACGATTTAGTCTGTAGACTATTAATTCAATGTAATTTGATATTTCAAGAAAGTACCTTGAGAAAGGAATAGGAAGCACTTGCTGTAAGCTTAGAAATTTAACCTATATTTCTGTAAGCTTAGAAATTTAACTTCTATTTGCATTTCAGGATTGCTGTGAAATTGTTAATGTGTTATGAAATGTAACAAATAATATTATGCTAGCAATGCACGTTAAGTGCAATATTAATGTGAATGTTGTGTGCAAACTGCGAATTTGTATGCATGAAAAGTTAAAGATTCACTATTTTAGAATGCAAGTGTTAATTAGGCTCTCCACCAAATACACTTAAAGTGTTAGACATAAAGCTAGTGAGAACCTTAGGATTAGCTGGTTATAGGGCGTTTTTTTCAGGTCTCGTATGTCAAGTTCTAACTAATGTTAGTCGATTGTAGGTGGAAGAGTTGAACACCCCCGAACACATAAAAACCCGCAATGGCGGTTTGCTTTACATCCAACACCGGTGAGAGAGCATACGGGGGAAGAATTTAATTGTGCTTGAATGATAATGTGTGTGTGCAAAATTACACAGAAAAAAAAAAAAAGGATTTGTACCACTTAGAATTATTCTGTTATTATGTCATACTAAAGTTGTTTTCCTTCCAGATTTTGCTGGAAGGAGTAAGACTGTTTGAAGAATAAGACTTGAAAAAAAAAATGTTGAAGATTGTTGTTCCAGAAAATTTCGTCTGTATTTTACACAAACATATATTGCCTTGTAAGAGTTGGCCTAAGTTTAGAACAGTGAAATTTTCGACTATTTAGAATTGCTAGTTTTCAACATGGTCCGTTTGGACCAAAGTAGTTTAACTATCGCAATTCTGGCGGGAAGTATGTAAGGTTTTAGTTAAACTAACCAAGTTTATTTTAATTTAAATCTTTTCTATCTCCTCTCTGCTTCAACTTCCTGTCAGAAGAAGCGCGCGTTTTTAGCTTATGCTAATTTTTGAAGTTCAGCCAAGCACTATTTAAGCCAGAGGTAGAAACCTCTCGGTGTGTGAGAGCTTTGCCTCAGATCACGGTCACGCTGCTCAACGTTCGCCTGACCAGCTAGCAGTTTAAATTTATAAGCCATAGTGCTTACTACGTGATTGCTTTGTAAAATAAATTAAAGTGCGGTAGTATTTAGTATACCTTGCTACGCACCCTTTTCGGTAGAGGCCAACTTCCGCGAATTGCTCTGCGAAGCAAAGTTTAATTTAAGTTATATTTTAATTTATTTAAATTTATTTGATTGTTACGTTAAGACCCAAGTGCGGTCTTTTACTTTCTGTATCTCTTCCAAGTTGGGAAGTTTTGTAATTACTAGTGATTTAATAAAAGAGGATTTCAAATCCCTTCACGTGCAGTTATTCTCCAGCCCAGCAGTTACATCAGAACATAGCGTACCTTCCGCTCCCTGTTCCAGTTCAGGACTTAGAACGTAAGGATAAGAACCTATCACAGAATTTACTATGTCTGCAAAGAGCATGCACAGAATACTAAGTCCTGATAACTGTAATGAATAAAATCTTGAAAGGTAAATGAATCAAGAGTGGTTTGTGATCGGACCTTAAATACATACAAATAGCTACTATGTATAGTTCCGTAAATCAGTCTTCACACATATTTTATCGTATTCTTTAAATTCATTTAGTACCTAACATGGCATTATCTATGTTAATGCAGTTCTTCGAGTTCAGCACTCATTTAATGTTATTGTAATTACAACTAGTGCATAATATGAATACATGAATCCACAATATTGCCCTTCTAAATTGCCATTAGTGTTTGCATAATGAAAGCGCAACAAGCACGGTTTTATTAGCCTAAATTTGTAATTTGTTTTGCTTCATGATTTTTAATGTACAGGTATTCGATCAGAATTCATGTTTACATCTGTACCATGTCCTTATTATATTTGTATGCCTAACGTATATAATAACAGTGAAAAGTTACTAAAATATGTTTAGCATTAGCCGAAGTACGTAAGCTATTACCAATTTCCAAAACTCTTTGTAATGTAGCATCTACAGCATTATTTTTTAAAATATAATTGGATAACTGTCAGTACACATTACACCTATGAGCACATTGTACTCGACAATGACAGTACCTCCTTCCAAGCAACAAAAACTTTGCAGTGCTCAAGATGTATAGTCATCAGCATTTTCTCCATAGTCTCAAGACACCCTACCATGCAACTTCTTTTCGTGTTCTAGTTCTTCTTTAAGTAATCACATACTATTTTCGCGTATTATTTACGTAGTCAATTCCCGGAGGACACAATACTCAGTTCTAATTGTTTTTTAATTCCGTCGATGGGATCCAACAGGCTGAAGAGCACCTAACCCAGTGGGCCAGTTATTTTGTCGAGGGCGAAAAGAAAGAAAGTGGTTTGTGATCATGAAACGAACAGCACAAAGAATCGAATGACCAATGAGATCAGGCGAATCCATTTAAGCAAATCTCTAATCCTTACACTGATTTCTTTCAAATGTAGTTTCCAGATTCCCTAAAATCTTCTTTCTACATAGAACTTGTAGAGACGTTAGGTTATTTCGAAGAAGGAGACATGAAAAATGAGCAATGCCCTCACCGGGACTCGAACCTCGGACCTCTCGAATACGCGTCGAGTGGGCTGACCATTACACCACGAAGGCAAGTTAAGAAGGCGGAAGAGATACCTCATATACTCCCTCTTTTAAAGGACGACTAGGGATTACGGGCCCCAATCACTAAATCCTGCTGGAGGAGAATCATCATCCACCACCGTTTTGAGTTCGGGCGCCACTGTAGAGACTTTAGGTTACTTTTTGAAAGTAGGAGAGATTAAAAATGCGCAATGCCCTTGCCGGGACTCGAACCACCGACCTCTCGAATACGCACCGAGCGTGCTGACCATTACACAACGAAGGCATGGTAAGAAGGCAGGAGAACTGCCTTATAAACTAATAATAAAATTCTGAAATAAAAATTGCTTAAAAAGTTGGGAAGTGATAAAAATTAAAATCCCTTTTAAAATAGAAGACAAAATATACATTTCTCTCTTAAAATATGTGTTGAAATTTCCTGGCATCCTTTCCACAAAACCTTCTTTGGCAAAACAATCTAAGGACCATGAAGGAAGTGGTTGTTTTTGATGAAATTGAATATGTGTACAGCTCATACACAGATAATAAAATTATTAAAAAATCAAGGTCATAGTACCTGTTCATGGCTCACAATCACCCTTGAGTGTTCAAATTAGTATTTGGTCGAACCGCTCCTGGCGGCAATGCATGCTTGAATTCGTCGAGGCAAGGAGTGGTAGAGGTTTTTGAGGTAGGTAAAATCAAAACGAACTTTCGCTCTTTTTTGAGGAATCATCGGTTATTCTATGAATAAAGTGAATTTTTTTCTTCAATCAGATCTCGAGTGAAATGTCCATCTCTAATTTACTAGTGCATAACAGTCAAAATTCGATTTAATTTCAAATAAGAGTATAATACTGACGTGCCTTTGGCGTCACATCTTATTAAATTCGAATGCGGCTTTCATTCGAGATTGTGTAATTTTAAAGCAATTTGAAATTCTAATGTACTTTATTATCATTAACTGTCTTTGCATATTTATGACCATAAAACTCTAATTAATATTCTTGGTATGAAACTGGGAGATGTTATCAGCGTTCTCTACCTGAAATTTCGTTGTCAAATCAAACTATTACCAAGAGACTTAAACTATTACTATTAGGAGTCTTAAATCCCCACATGTGTTGCGAGATACATTTAGTCGTCATCGTGTTGGTTCCACAGTATTGACTATTTTGTTTCAATAGTTAACAGTCAAACCTATGAACAGTCTTCCTGCGAAAACTGTTCTCAGTTTTGTACTGTTTCCTCTAGAGCATTCTTTCTTCGAATCTGTCGCCATATATTTTATTCATCTGCATATTTCTGACAGTTTGATTCCCATTTTTTTAAGCAAAAGGTATAAGGTATTTCTCCCTCCCTCTTCGCATGCCTTCGGGGTGTAGTGGTCTGCATGCTCGACGCGTAACCGAGAGGTCCGTGGTTCGATTTCCGGCGAAGGCGTTGTTCATTTTTCATGTCTCCTGCTTCGAAATAACCTAATGTCTCTACAAATTCACATTTCGAGTCAAAGCGTCGCTGTGGGAGATCACACTCTTACTCGATCCATATTTAATATTCACTGGATAAGTTCTCAACAATAAACATCAGCCACCATTTCATTCCTTTCTATGACATTTTCGATGTTACTGGGATTTTGGAAGCTCATTTCTCTATTTTCGTCTTCCGGCGAAATCCCGAATTTTTTCCCCACAACTGAACGTTTTTCCAGTTCCTCATATACCCTCCTGCGACCTATACACATTCCAAAGGGCACAGGTATTAGATCTTCGTCCTGCAAGGAGTAAACATATTCAGAATTCTCATTTCTTGTTTTGGAGACTATGTTTCAAATTTGAAATTTTAAGGAATTTATGGTACTTACGTACTAACGCAACCTCCTGGAGCAATATGGCGATTGTTTACAGATAAAAATGTGAAATTTATTTATCGAGTGCAAGTTGGTAGTTTTCCCAGCTTTGCTTAGAAATATTCTGAAACTATCGATACTTATCGTAAGTCTATAAAAATTGATAAGTACCCTAACATTGATCATCATAATAAATTTACCTATTTATTCCAGGTCATGCAGCAAGGTTCTGTTGCAAAATTATTAATTAAAAGTTTCCCGCCAAGCGGCGAAAGTTATGAGTAAGCTTAAAACAATTACGCCCACATTTTGGAAAGGATGAACTGTTAATTGAAGTTTATATAAGAGACTTAGTAGCCTTAATACTTCAAAAGCAAAACACACCAAATGGTCTTTAAGAAAGCTTTATAACCAACTGGAATCTAAGCTACGTGCTCTGGAAGTTCTAAGGGTTACAAACGATAAATATGTAGCCATGTCTTTTCCTCTTCTTGTGTCTTCTTTGCCTCATGAGACACATGGGAACGTTACCGAGCATTTAATCGTATATCTAGAGATTTAAATCCACAATCTGGGGTAAATTCTGAGGAGTAAAAAATAATCAAGAAAAGTGCTCTAGAATATTTACTTGAATTTCGTCAAGATGAAGTAGAACCGAAAGAACAAATGTCTCTAGCTTCCCAGACATTTGATCAAAGGAAGCCATAAAAATATGGTAACAAATGCAATGCTAAAATACTTTTCAAAACAAAATCAGGAGTACTAAATCGAAATTTGGCAATCCATTGCCTGTGCCTAGTACTGCAGAACTGTTTACATCTGCCCAAGAAAAAAAAAGATTGGCATATTTTGTTCAAATCCTCATAATTCTTGGGATTGCAGGAAAGCAAAAAATATACCTCTAAATGAGCGAGAAGCTATTGTTAGGAAATCACTTTGTTGACTTCTCTGTCTGAGACCTGGACATTGAGTAATGAAATGTAATAAGATATCGAGATATATGATACGTGGGAAAAGACATCATATACTTCTGTGCAGAAATATAGCTAAGTAAGTGCACAACATTCTAATAAAAAAAAAAACAGAGACTGTTATTATTGACTCTGCTTCTCAGAGGTCTTATATTTTGAGTAACACAGCTAAAGAGATGGGGTACAAAGCTCTAAGATATGTATACCTTCAGGATTCACTAGAGGAAATAATACTAATGTGTATAAACACGCTGTGTTTATGATATATTTATAAATATGAAGGGTACATATAACTGCCATTTCGAAGCAATAAACCAACCTGTAATATGTGATACCATGTCCCCAGTAGTATCGGAATTGTGTCTAAAGGAATTTGCAGGTTCAGGCATTTATCCTGGTGATCAAGAATGTGGGTGCATCGAAATTTTAATTGGAGTTTACATATTCGGGAAACTGATGACTGGCGGTCATAAACTTCTACCCAAAGGTCTTGCAGCCATTAACACAAAAGTAGGGTGGACGAACATAGGTCGTGTTTCAGCAGTGTCGTTCGATGAGAGCACAACTTTAATTTCAGTGCTAAATAAAAGTACCTATATAACATATTTGTGGACATTAGACAGGTTATGTACCTGGGAACCATCAGAAAACAAAACAAAATTAGTATTTAAGGCAACTGTTAAGTCCCATTTTTTAAATAATCTAAAAATCGAGAACGAACTTTTTATGGTAAGTCTACCGTGGAATGAAGGTCATCGTTTACTTCCAGACAATTATGATCTATAATTAAGGTAAAATAACAAGCCGAATAAATATTAATTTAGAAGTCAAATAATAAAAATCAGAGTTATATTTGTAAATTTTCACAGGACTAGTTTCTATGGTTTCTACTGAACCATTATCAGCTGAGGATGATGATTAAGTAAAACCCTAGGATCTAGCACTGTGAAAATTTGCAAATATAACGCTCAATTTTGTTGTTTGGCTTCGAAATTAACTATGACCTGTCTCTCAAAAGACTGAATTTAACACTGAAGAAATTGAATACTGATGGCTAGTGTGAAGACTACGGTAATGTATTTCAGGATTGGTTGAGAGAGGATATCACTGGTAAACTGCCAGTGAGTAAAGGAGTTGTTCCTTGTCACTGTTTGCCTCATAGACATATTGTCAAAGAAAACAGGAATCGTTGACACGAATCGTCCAGTATTTGATGTTAGAGCAAGTAGTCTCAAACTAGTCTCAATGAATATTTAGCCAAGGGCCCAAACCTGATAGAACTGATTCCTTCCATTTCGACTAGATTTCATTCACCCGAAATAGGTGTCGTTACAGATATTCAAAAACCTTTACCCAAATGATAGAAATTTCTTGAGATTGCTGTGGATAAATAGCAACAATGAATTGAAAATATATCGTCACTGTAGAGTCGTATCGGGAGATTCAAGTAGCCCTTTCCTGCTTGGAGCTGTTATTTAGCATTTGCAGACAGTTCTAAATCAATATGTAGAAGGACACTAAACTTATCCAAAAGAAATCATACAGAAACTTCTCAGTAATTTATACGTTGGCAACTGTGTCACGAGTGTGAAAGGTGAATCTGAATTATAAACTTTTACAAAAGTTGCTTCAGAAGTAATGGCAGATGGACATTTTGATTTGAAAGGATAAGGAAATACAGATTCTTCAAAATTTTCCCTTACCTCTTTCAATGTTCTTAGATTATGGAACAAAATGAGATATACCCTCGAAGTGAATATATCCAGTTTCGAGAATTTGTGCAATGAGAAAGTAACGAAAAGAAATGTTCTGACTGCTGCTCACAGAATCTTCGATCCTTTGGGGCTCGTTCGTTCACTAGCCTTAATTCCCAAACTTTTTTTGCAACGTTTAAGAAAAGCAAACATGGTTTGGGACCATTAAGTAGATGCAGATACAAGGAAAGAATTTTTAAAATGGATGAAAGACGTGGCCTTTTTGTCTAAATTTGAAGTCCCAAGATCGATCAAATTTTGGAAAGTAAATGGTAAACATTCTTTGCATGTATTTTGTGATGCAAGCTAATTTGCTTAAGCGGCAGTAGCCTTCCTTCGTGTTAAAAAGAAATTTTATATACATTTAACTTATACAGGCTAGAGCAAGGGTTTCACCCTGTGAGAAAGATCTTCCAGTTAAAAAAGTTTATTGTTAGACGATTCGACGACTGTGTCCGCTTGGTTAAGAAGAGAAGATCCGTGAGGCTATTTTGTCCATAAATTAAAGTAAAAGAGATATTAGATTCAACATTTAAAGGAACTTGGTATTATGTTCCCGGTACAATGAATCCAGCAGATCAGAAAGGAACATGGAGTTATGTTCCCGGTACAATGAATCCAGCAGATCAGAAAGGAACATGGAGTTATATTCTCGGTACAATGAATCCAGCAGATCAGAAAGGAACTCGGAGTTATGTTCCCCGGTACAATGAATCCAGCAGATCAGAAAGGAACCTGGAGTTATGTTCCCCGGTACAATGAATCCAGCAGATCAGAAAGGAACCTGGAGCTATGTTCTCGGTACAATGACTCCAGTAGATCAGAATTGTGGCCTGTCAGCGAAGATATTGCTTGTGAAGAGGCAGTAAAGACAGAATGAATGAAGAAAAGCGTATCCTCTAAGTTGAATGTTGGAGGGAGCACTTTGCTGAATGCCGGGTGAAGCCGCTTGCAGAGACAAAAAGCAAGCGCACAGTATACAAAATTTCAACAGTATACAAAATTTCAACATTCTCCGGCTACTTGTTTTTGAGTTACGGAAATACGTACCTGCGCGCGTACAAAGACCAGGAAAAGAACTCTTCTTAATCCATTTTAGAATCTTTTTTGGAAAAATGAATCTTTTATTATGTCCGTACCTACAGATGTCACACGTAAACATCGTTCAGATAGATTCGAAAGTGGTCAAAACTGCTTATTTTCGTTGATATATGATACCCGAAATTTTTCGCGATTACAATATTTAATTTAATTCGTCCAAGGAAGTAAAAAGAATCATGAATCTCATAAAACTAATATCAAATTTAAAGTACACGAGTAAATTACTCTTCACAGCAGAATGTTCCGTAATAAGTTCTAATGTAGTAACTCCTGAAATGTTAAAATCCGTCGGCAAATAGTAACAAAATACTTAACTATGCACTATGTTTAACTATGGCAATATCCGTTAATACCAAAAATTTTCAAAACTTATTTTATTCTTCTTCTTTGCAGAGAAAATCAAAGAATTTCAAAAGCTTCTCTCCTTAAATTGTTTCTAACATCCTTAAATACAAAGCCTACAGAGAAGCAATAACTTAATTACGATTAAAGAGGCAAATTTACAGAGCTTAATGAGCGGTTTCAAAATGGTCAAACAGTTTCTTAATGAGTGTACATTTAAATTTTCTACATTATAATAAACGCCGCCCAACCGGTATAGTGGTTAGCATCACTGACTACCGTATCGAAGGGCTCGAGTTCGAATCCCGGAGAAGGCATGGATGTTTGTAAATGTGTAGTGTCGGTGCGGCATGGCGGCACTTTAAATATGCGGCGAGCCGAAAGTCCTCTCATGTAGCTTGGTGGAAGGGGAGAGGGGTGGGAGACCCTCGGATCCGCTCCCCGGGGTGCTCTCCATCAAAATTGGGGGCGGAACTGAGCCAAATCGTATTGTCACCTGTTAGGTGCTCAAGGCTGTTGCCAACGACAGACGCAATCTAGCGTCCCTTGACACGAGAATTCTCGTGGGTTTGGGCTGACTCTGTCAGACAACTGAGCATGAGCAATAACAACAACATTATAATAAACAGTTGTAAATATCTGCTCCGATCATAAAAATGCGGCAAACTGCAATTCATAATTAACAGCTTCTCACGAAACTGCGCAGTAATTGTTTTCAGTTTGATATTTCCTGTATTATTTTTCCAGTCGATAAATAAAATTTTTTTAAGTGCTGTCATAAGTTTGAAAAGAAAAAATGTGAAATATGATGAAATAAAGTGTGACTTGAAAGGGGGTAAACACAGTTTTTTTGACTGAAGTGATTGATTTAGTCGTAAAAGAAGAGAATTTTTTTTTAGAATAATGACCGCAGGGTTTCTTTATTACCTGAAAAGTAATGTCAGAAAGTAAAAAAATTAACAACAAAGAAATATATTAGGGTTTTTATATGCTTTTGACAAAGAAACTTTAAGATTAATTACTATTTTTTTAATATAAGATTTAAATAAACCTGCAATTGTTACTAAACAAATAGATATTTAATAGTTATTCGATTTCAAGAAGGAAATATCTAAATATGTTTTAGTGAATGTGACAGATCAGCCTTCTTTATAACTTTTTAATAATTAGCTATGTACACCATTACAGAATTCTAGATTTAATATATTCAGTTATATCAGCCGTTGTAGAATTCTGGAATTTAAGTGTTTAGTTGTATAATATTTTTAATGAGAGGTTCAATTTTATAATATGCTTGCGGTTAGTACCCGATGCCAGTTAAATTAATTTGAGAGTAATGTATTTAATTCCAGAGAGAAAGATACCGCTGTAATCCTTCTCTGATACGGCGCAAAAAATACGATTCATAGTCATACATTTTTGTCTGATGTGATATGAAACCCACAAGAAAAATTTCCATAGAAAAATAAACTAATGCTCTCTCATTATATCAGCAACAATGACACACAGATTTTAATGATTTTCGTCTTTCTAATCAAATGGTCGTAAAAGCTCAAGTTCCATCCATTATTTCACCTATATTCAATTTCAGCCATTAAATGTGGCAAAAAATTGATCAGAAATCAATAACGCGAACAAACAAACACACAAACAAACATTCTTTTTTATATGTATAGATTTTGTAAAACTTACAAATTTTTATTAATAAACTCTACGATCTGAAAGCTAGCAGCAGCAATACTTTTCGAAATAAAGCATTTTTATCTTCAACGCTCGAGACTGTTGCCACTCGGGAAAATGAGTGCGAAAATTAACGCTTTCCAAGTTCTTAATTAAAATTTTGGCCGAATAAAGTCGTACGAAGATGATAATAGTCGAAATGGCTTATATTCATACATTTTTCAGTCTGATACGATATGGAACCCACATAAAATATTTCGATCATAACTGATCAGAAATCAATAATGCAAACAAACAGACATTCTTTTTTATATATATGTTACCCTTAAAGTATATAATGCAGTTATTTCATAGAATACCTAGTTATTCCATGAATTAACTGATCGCCTCCGTTAAAGTGTGTAATATGTTAATAATTTGACACTTTAACTAGTTATTATATGAAATAACTAGGTATTCTATAAATTAACTAATGAGAGACAGTTAAAGTGTAAAATAAACAATTTATCTAAAATGAAATAACTAGGTATTCTGTAAATAAACTAACGATAGACAATTAAAATGAAAAAGAAGCAATTTATCTAATTTATGCAGCGTATAAATGGTATTTATGGAAACGTACCATAAAATCATTTGTTACATCATTTGTTCGATTTTTAGCTATTTTTAAGTCCACTGACCCCTTACGTTATTAAATTATCCCATGTATTGACTCAGCATAGCGTCCGCAACAAATTAAGTCTGTTTCTACGGCTTCAGTGTCTTTTTGCCGAGTGAAAGCAAAAGTAAACTTTCAATTTTGTGCACCAAAAAATCGGGTTTCTTGCCCGCTGACCGAATTGCTTGTTTTTGCGTAAAAACTGTAACTTTAGTTGTAAAACAAATTTTTCTTTAAAATTGTTTTAACTGTATTTGGTGTTTTATGTTTTTCTATATTTTTCAGTTTTTAATATAGATATTTTAAGTTTTTATGTATTTTTCCCTAGTCGCGAAGTGAGAATTGAATTAATTGAATGAGAAATGTACCTCTAATGAAACTCGAGGAAATAAGTTTAGATGAAATGCAGCAAAAAGTGCGTAAAATTTAATATTCCACGCAAGGACGTTATGTAGTGCATACGTCAAACATTTTTTCTTTTGTTTTTGTCAAAAAATTTGACAATGGAGGACACGATTATATAACTCTGCAGCTATCATTATTTATATTATTCTTGTAGTATAATTAGACTCTTTCTCTCTCTACGTATGCAACGGAAACTGATGAATCCTTACCAAAGAACATTAGAAAAGATACGAAGAGGTGCTTAATGATATATTGTATAGAATAGCGAGGATGAACTAACCGTAGGAATACTGAAGAATTTTCGCCTGAATTATTAGCACGGGTCTAGCTAGTTTTTAAAACTTTTACAACAATGGTTCCAAACTGACAGCCTGCGAAGTTCGGTAACCTGCGAAATTTTACTTCCTTGTGCAAAGTAAATGAAATATTGTAATCCCAAATCTTTCGGGTACCATTTTTCAATGGAAATATCTATTTGGAACGTTCCTGCATCCATTTGGACGATTCGTTTCCTTACATCTATATGTATGGACAGAATAAAGGACTCTTTTCTCCAAAACAAATTGCAAATAGATTTAGAATGGATCCAAAAGGGTTTTTTGTGACGTCTATACGTACGCACGTACGTATGTATGAATCTTGTATTCACTTTAAAACGAGTAGTCTCATAACGTCGAAAATTTATATATGGAACCGCTATAACATCTAGTTGTACAACTCCCTTTTTTATTGTAATCGGCTGAACTAGAAATATATATAGAATATATATATACACTCCCTTTCACGGGCTTTATTTTCGCAATCGTTGGTCGTGGTCATACACTTTCAATTACAGAAGGGTTTTAAACGATAAAAATATTCATTCTTGGCAATGTCAAATTTAAAAAAAAAATAATAAACTTCCACAAATAACGTAACCTATTTTAACGCGATCTGTCAGTTCCTGTACTTGTATTTACAGACTTTTAGCCTCGTTATGAAACAATAAAATGATAAAAAGTTTAAATCCCGTACTATAAACATTGACCGGGTTATTCAGTTTCAAATTCTCCAGTTTTTAATGTCATTTTAAACCTGCCTTGAGGAATCGGTTAATTAAGTTAAAATAATTTCATAAAATAAGTTGAAATGAAATGGAGTAAAACAAATGTGTGCATTTGATAGGCCGCACAAGGAAATCACATGATGCCCACCTCAGAATTTTTTTTTAATTATGTGCTTGTGGCAAATACAAACTTATTTCAAGATTTGAATTATTTGAACACTGAGTTTAGACCATTTCCATTTCCGTCAAAACCGAGCATGAATAAAGCACAAGAAACTCTATAAATGGATGTAATCAATTTACAATGAAATATAAATCTTAGTCAAGGATCTGAAGACATAAATTTTATTAACTTTTATTCGTACTTGCCAAAAACTAAATAAACTCAGTTACGAATTTTTGCACAAGAAATTTTAAGGCATTTTCTCGCTTCTTACCGCATGCCTTCGTTTTGTAACCGGAAAACACGTCGGGCTAAAAATCGGGAGGGTGCTCGACACTCGGCGAGGCATAGCTCATTTTTCAATGCCTGCTGCTTCAAAACACCTTATAACGTCTTGTACGCTTGGCTATCGTAAACTGAGCTCGAGGTTAGAAGACCGTTTATTGAATTGTCACTAGTGTTTAAAGTACTACAAAGTTAGGAGAAAGGTATAAAGAACCCTTTATTAACTCAAATAAACTTTATAAGTTGTTTCCTGGCTCTTTCTAGCATGTCTTTGTGGTGTAACGGTAGCACACTTGGCTCGTATTCGAGAGGTCCAGGTTGGAGTCCCGCCGACGACACTACACATATTTCACATCTTCCGAATAGTTGAATGACTCTACAGTTCACGGAGGCACCAACTCGTGCTTACAAAAGCCAACACTTTTGGATATGTAATGAAATTAAATATAGCCTAACGGAATCCAAAGCTGTATGCATAGCAGCTTGGACGACATCACGGGTAACTGACGCGCAAACTGGCTCTTACTGGAAACTCTACGTAAAAAAGCCTAATGGCAAAGATAGCTCAACAAGATAGGAATCTTATAGCTAGAGAATCAAAGACATACACGTGACCTTTCTAGCAGGCAGAACACGATCTTATTTCCCCTTCCAAAACCCTCCCTTAAATGCTTTTTACTTCGCTAGTCAATTTGCATTCTGGCAAGAAAGTAAGAGTTGAAAGCAACAACGATAGAAAAGCTACTTAAACATAAAATAGCTTCTAATTAAATTAAATAAATCTCCACAAACTAAAGACTCTGTAAACAAATCGTTTCATCTGGGAATATGTTTATAGGCGAACAACTGTTTTCACAGTTGAAATTTAATAATAATACGAACCGATTGCCCAGTCAGCATCGACAATCTGTGATGAAGATAATTTCTAGTAACTTCTTTCCAAAGTGACAAACTTTAAGAGAATAGAAACGTCATCAAGTGTGAGGCCGTGGTAAAAAATAAATACGTTTATAATTATTAACATAAAACATATTATACTGTTATTTATGCATCAAAGAAAAGTTTAATAAGTAAGAGACAGAGATTAAATTATTTTCATTTATTCTTCCGTTTTGTCCCCTCTTGGAAAAATTTCTCTGAAAATTTTGAAGGTTTTCATAATTTGTTATTTTTAATTTAAATTTATATAAGTTACTTAATGATTAAATAACTATTAAGGAGTTTTTTTATCTTTTTATTATTAGTATTTACTTATGATTTCATAAATATTTAGTAAATGAAATTTATTTCAAATACATTTATCTTTGCCAAAACAAAACATCCGATCCGTCAGCTGTTTCTAAATCCTGCATTCCACAGTCAGGCAACTTGAGTTTGAGACCAGTGGTTTAAAACACTATTCTTCTCTTTTTTGCTTTGGATTTTTCCTTATGATGCTTACTGAATGTGCAGTTACATTAATATTCCTTTATTTATTTATTTAAGTTTCAAAAATAAGAAATAATTTTTTTTATTTTGAAGCGTAAATATTATTGAATACAGTATATATATATATATATACGCTTAGATAATTTAAGAAAAAGGCATAAAGTGGAGTTTAAATACATGTTTACATTTTCTTTCTTGTGAAGGTCCTGATTATTATGTATCTCGAATAAAGGCGCACCCTAAAGTAATACAAGTAATCATGGGACAATATTGAAGCATTGTATGGAAAATAAGATATAAATGCAAACAAAAATAATAAATATTGATCTCCTCAGGTCAACGCTTCAAGCAAAACTTCTGAAAGGAAAAGTGTTTTGAAGACTTGCACCAAGTTGGTCAATGAGTCCCGAACACAGGTTCCGTTTTTTTGAGACATCTGAGATTCAGGACCTTAAAATTCTAAAGATATTTTCAATTTATAGACCATCGTTTAGAGACTCTCAAATGTTCAGATCTTTTCCCGACCCACATTCGCAAATCTTAAATAGGAATATTAAAACTTAAACACGGATATTCAAAAAAAAACAAAATACGATTCAAATTCAAAGTATTTTTTACATACAAAAACACTATCAAATATTTAAAGAAAAATGAAGATATAGATACATATATAGTAAGGTATATAGTATGCTAAATAAAACTAGCAGGGAAGGTCGAAATATAAAACCAAAAAAAAGGGGATGCTCGAACGCGTGAAAAAATAGCTTTAATTCGAAACGATATAGTTAACTGAAGTCTGTAATGAGAAAACCAGCGATTTTGTTTTTTAATTTTTTTAAGACGAAACGAAATAATTACATGACGTCCGTAATGAGTAAATCAGAGAAAATTTTAAATTCAAACTGGCAAAGAAGCTCCAATAAAAGTCAAACGCAGAAGAAGTTTGCAAAAAATATTAAAAGCCGAAACTAATAAAATCCTTAAAGTAAAAACTCCTAAGTTTAAACGAAAACAATTTAAAAAGTAAACAGCTTGAATATATATATAGTATATGATATTACTTAGGTATATATAGATATGTATATGTGTCATTCTTGTGATAAATACCTGCGATGAAGTAAAGTTGTCATAAAGTGCGATTTTGCTATAGGATGAACAATGAATGTGTAAGGTTTTAGTTAAACTAACCAAGTTTATTTTAATTTAAATCTTTTCTATCTCCTCTCTGCTTCAACTTCCTGTCAGAAGAAGCGCGCGTTTTTAGCTTATGCTAATTTTTGAAGTTCAGCCATGCACTATTTAAGCAGAGGTAGAAACCTCTCGGTGTGTGAGAGCTTTGCCTCAGATCACGGTCACGCTGCTCAACGTTCGCCTGACCAGCTAGCAGTTTAAATTTATAAGCCATAGTGCTTACTACGTGATTGCATTGTAAAATAAATTAAAGTGCGGTAGTATTTAGTATACCTTGCTACGCACCCTTTTCGGTAGAGGCCAACTTCCGCGAATTGCTCTGCGAAGCAAAGTTTAATTTAAGTTCTATTTTAATTTATTTAAATTTATTTGATTGTTAAGTTCGACCAAAGTGTGGTCTGTTACGTTCTGTATCTCTCCCGAATTGGGAGGTTTGTATTTAATAGTGATTGAATAAAAGAGGATTTCAAATCCCTTCACGTGCAGTTATTCTCCAGCCCAGCAGTTACATCAGAACATAGCGTACCTTCCGCTCCCTGTTCCAGTTCAGGACTTAGAACGTAAGGATAAGAACCCTTTACAGAATTTACCATGTTCTCAAAGAATACACACAGAATGCTAAGTCCTGATAGTGGCGCCCGCACAAAAAGAAGAGGATGGCCTCAACAACAAGAAGACGAACCTGAGACACCTGCTGTACCTGTCCAGAATCCTGAGATAGCACCTCCTGGCATAGAAGGATTCGGCTACATCGTACAAACCATGCGAGCAGCCATGAAGCCAGCGGCAAGTTTTGACGGCAAGACAGCCGTAATCAATTTCCTGGAAAAGCTAGACTCCCACTTCATGCTATATCCAGTCCACGAATTTCAGAAAGTCGCTCTTGCTACCAGCGCTTTGAAGGGCCAAGCGCTAAGTTGGTTCAAGTGCATCGGAAAGAATCTCTTGGGGGAACCAGGAAGCCCCACATACACGTATGAAAATTTCAAGAATTCTCTAGTGAAAGCATTTCCCGTGGTGCGAGATCGAGCCAGATTGGAAGCTGAACTGTTTAGCCGATACCAAGAAAGAATAGAAGATTTGTCTAATTTTATTTTGAGGAAAATTCAAGTTTTCAAGCTTTTGTATGGAAGTCGCCCGGATCCTGAAATTATTCAAGTTATACTTCCTAGGCTACTGCCCCAAGTTCAAGATTTCATCGAACTAAGAAATCCAACAACATTAGACAGATTATTTGAGCTCGCGGTACAATTTGAAAGCCGAAGAACAGCCGACAACGAACGACGACGCCAATTTGAGCGAAGAAGTCAGTGGAGTTCGCCAAGACCGCAGCAAAAGCAAAATCAAAGTTACGGGAATAAGGCGAAGCAATGGCCGAAGAAAGATGTGTCTCCTAAAGCGAGCGGCGAACGAAGGGAATTTAATAGAAGAACAAGCAAAGATTCCGAGGGCAACCAGAAGAAAAAGAATTTAAACTAAGAGGGATTTCTTCGAGGAAGGTGAAGAAGTCCGAAGCAGCGCAAAACCCTTCCAAAATCAATTTAAACACCGTGGTCGTTAAGAATTTGAGTTTGCCGAAGATTGAAGTTCTAATCAACAACATACCGGCGACAGCCCTCTTGGATACAGGAGCCCAAAGCAGCTTCGTATCGGAAAGATTCTTTAAGAAGCACTTTCGACGTTACAGAATTTTTAGTGCAAGAGACACGGATGTCATAGCGGCCCAAGGAGAAAAATGTAGCTGTTTAGGAAAAGTACCATTGTTCGTGCGTATCAACAACGAACAGGTAAGAATCCTGTTTTATATTGTGCGTAACCTGCAGACTTGTATTATTCTAGGTGTGGACTTTTTTAGTTTGGCAGAAGCAAAAATTGATTTCAAGGGGGGAGAACTAACATTAAATATGAAGCCAATTGAAGCGAAGAATGATAAGCCCCCGCAGCTGGACTTGGAACATTTACAAGCAGAGGAAAAAGAGAAAATCCAAGGTCTGGTAAGTCACTTTGCGAATTTATTTAGTGATGTACCAGGCTTTACGCAGGTGGTGAACCACGACATTGACACGGGGGACGCTCAGCCAGTTAGGCAAAAGCCATATAGATATGATAGGACAAAAGAAGAAATAATTGAACATCATATTAAAGAGATGTTAAAGAATAAAATCATCACGCCAATTTCTAGCAGTTATGCTAGCCCCGTTGTCCTGTGTAAGAAAAATAATGATTACCCGATTACGCACCCGAAGCGGTGGCGTTTTGCTATAGATTATCGCAAGTTAAATTCAGTTACAAAATATCCTGTATATCCGTTGCCGATAATTGAAGAAATTATTCGAAATATTTCGTCTACAAAATACATGACTACATTAGATCTCACGAGTGGCTATTTTCAGATTGGGGTAAAACCCGAGGACGTACACAAAACCGCGTTCATAACGAAATCTGGTACGTACGCATTTCTTAGAATGCCGTTCGGATTATCCGGCGCGCCGGCAACGTTCCAAAGATGTATGGACATCGTCTTAAGACCAGTCCTTGGTAAAAGCACTTTCATATATTTAGACGATATTATAATTACGAGTAGTACTCTAGAACAACACTTACAAGATTTAAGAAAAGTATTTTCATTGTTAAACGAAGCTGGTTTAAAGATAAATGCGTCTAAATGTAAATTTGCCGCAAAAGAGTTACGTTATTTAGGATTTAAAATTTCCCAAAAGGGAATCGAAACGGATCAGTCAAAAATAGTAGCCATTAGAAATTATCCTGTTCCTAAAACAGCGAAGAAATTATCGTCGTTTCTCGGGATGTGTTCATATTACCGGGCTTTCATTAAAGACTTTGCAAAAATAGCTGAGCCACTGCTAAAGTTGAAAAGAAAAAAAGCTAGGTTTTCGTGGTCAGCAGAAGCCAACTTGGCGTTTCAAAAATTGAAAGACGCATTGACTCAAGCTCCCGTCTTAAAATTTCCAGAAGGGGATAAAGGATTAGAGATTTCAGCGGACGCTTCAGATTTCGCGATTGGTGCAGTGCTTTCCCAAAATGGTCAGCCCGTGGCTTTTTTCAGCCGAACATTAAATGAAACCCAAAGAAACTATTCCGCAACAGAGAGAGAAACTCTCGCAGTGTTAGCATCAGTACAGAAATTTCGTGTGTTCTTTGGAAGTTCTCCAGTAACTGTATATACCGACCACGCGGCGGTCACTAGACTCTATTCTGGAAAAAATTTATCACCCAGATTAATAAGGTGGGCTCTCAAATTACAGGAATATAACCTAATAATTAAACATACGCCGGGAAAGGAAAATGTTGTGGCAGATGCTTTAAGCAGAATTAACTTAGATGAAAATGGAAGTGTAATTAAGATAGCCATGTTAACATCCAAAGTATTAGATTCTCGTGAAACAGTAATAGCCGAACTCAAAAAAGATCCGGAGTTCAAAAATATATACAATTATTTGGCCGACCCTGAGAATTTCAATCATCCGGATATTGTGCCGATAAGAAATAGGGCCGAAAATTACGAATTAATTGACGGACTGTTATTCTATACGAAAGCTACTAATGAGAATCATGAATATAGACCGGTTATCCCAGCTAGCATGAGGTTGAATGTATTAGAAGAGTTGCATGATTGTGCCATTTCGGCTCATTTAGGTATAAGAAAAACTGTTCAGAGAGTTCGCGAGGCAGTTTTCTTTCCAGAACTGCAAAAGTTTACTAGGGCGTATGTCCAGTCGTGCCCAACATGTCAATTAAATAATTATGTTAATTTCCGCCCGGCCGGGTTCCTAAATAGTATTAAATCAGAATTCCCAAATCAAATAATAGGCATCGATTTACTTGGACCTTACCCTCGAAGTAAAGTTAATAAAAGCCGATATCTTTTAGTTATAGTGGATCATTTTAGCAAATGGTTAGAGTTAATTCCGTTAAAACGCGCGTCTGCAAAAATTGTAGTAGATTCAATTCTAAATAAGTATATTTTAAAATACGGGGCGCCCCTAAAAGTTATTTCAGACAATGGTCCTCAGTTTGTTAGTAAAATGTTTGAGGAAATGTGTGCAAAACTGGGCATACGTCATCTAAAGATGGTCCCGTATCGTCCGCAGTCAAACATAGCGGAACGGGTGAATAGAAATGTAGTGAAAATAATTCGTAGTTATGTGAAAAACTATCACTCTACCTGGGATAGCCATATAAATGAATTTGCATTTGCCCTTAGGACCGCCAAACACGATACTACACAAAAAACACCCGCTGAACTCTTCTTAGGAAGAAAGATCTTGACCCCCCTAGATAAACTGTTCTTTGTACAGGAAAGGGCAGAAGAATTTAAAATGAGTGATATACAAAAGTTAATACGGGAAGCGACGGAAAATATAGAAACGGCCCAGAGAAAACAAAAGATATACTACGACCTAAAAAGAAGAGAGGTCAAGTACAGTGTGTGAGATGAAGTGCTTAAAATTAAGCACAACTTTTCAAATGCCCCAGAGGAAAAGGTGGGGAAATTCTTTCCGCGTTTTGAAGGCCCGTTCGTAATTGAAAAGATAACAGGGGCAGTGGTTATATTAAAAAGAAATGATGGTCAAACGCTCAAAGCGAATGTAGACCAAATAAAACCGTTCTATAATCGCAGCAAAATAGCTGTATTTAAAGATTCGTTTCAGGATCCGAGGCAATCGACTAGCCAGGAAGATATACGTCAGCAAAAACAGCAGGAACCAGCTACAACGGCATCGAAATGTCAGAAGAAGAAAGCTCCCCCCCAACAAAGAAATAAGAACCAAAAAGGTGGTTTCAAAAGAAAGTCTCACGATGCAGGTGAACAAATCTACGAACGGAATTACGAGCGCACCAAGAGAAGAAAGCAGAATGGGCAAGGGAAGCCCAATGTATCCAAAAGAACTGTGGAATCATCGGACAGGTGCCTGAGAAGCAAGAAACGTCGATTGCAGCCTGAGAATCAACTTCCCGAATACAGCAGGAACCAGGACAAGCAACGAGCAAGGGCCCAGGAGAGAAGGGCCCAGTCCACCAAACGTCCAGCGGAGCAACCTCCTCTACAAAGGAAATTGCCGAGGATACAACGACGGAATTTCAAAAGAAAAAGAGACGAGCAGGCTCCGAAAGAACAACGAAAAACGAGGAAACTGAACCAGGCCACAACTTACTCAAGTTTTAAAGATTGGGCCAAGAAAAGGATGGACGATCATAATAAGATAAGTACAATTTCGTATTCAAAAGTTTAGTTAATTTTTGAGTATACTGCAAGTTGCAGGACTGATTTTACCTCAAGCGAGGTTGACTTTTACGCCAAGTGAGCGATAAGTTCTCATATGGAAAGTAAAATGTTTTGTTAAAAGAAATTGTAATTCTTAAAGATTTAAAATTACTTAATTTTGTAAATAGATTAATTCTGTAAAAGCAATGAATTGCTGAAAAGAATATGTTAACTAAATGATTTTGTACGACGCTTTGTCTAAAGACTTGTAAAATGTCTAGAATGAAAATTCGGAAAATTGAAAAACACGATTTAGTCTGTAGACTATTAATTCAATGTAATTTGATATTTCAAGAAAGTACCTTGAGAAAGGAATAGGAAGCACTTGCTGTAAGCTTAGAAATTTAACCTATATTTCTGTAAGCTTAGAAATTTAACTTCTATTTGCATTTCAGGATTGCTGTGAAATTGTTAATGTGTTATGAAATGTAACAAATAATATTATGCTAGCAATGCACGTTAAGTGCAATATTAATGTGAATGTTGTGTGCAAACTGCGAATTTGTATGCATGAAAAGTTAAAGATTCACTATTTTAGAATGCAAGTGTTAATTAGGCTCTCCACCAAATACACTTAAAGTGTTAGACATAAAGCTAGTGAGAACCTTAGGATTAGCTGGTTATAGGGCGTTTTTTTCAGGTCTCGTATGTCAAGTTCTAACTAA
Source organism: Stegodyphus mimosarum (assembly GCA_000611955.2). NCBI lineage: Eukaryota > Metazoa > Arthropoda > Arachnida > Araneae > Eresidae > Stegodyphus > Stegodyphus mimosarum. The sequence goes on along the minus strand of KK114858.1, from coordinate 351,397 downwards.
TGTTAGTCGATTGTAGGTGGAAGAGTTGAACACCCCCGAACACATAAAAACCCGCAATGGCGGTTTGCTTTACATCCAACACCGGTGAGAGAGCATACGGGGGAAGAATTTAATTGTGCTTGAATGATAATGTGTGTGTGCAAAATTACACAGAAAAAAAAAAAAAGGATTTGTACCACTTAGAATTATTCTGTTATTATGTCATACTAAAGTTATTTTCCTTCCAGATTTTGCTGGAAGGAGTAAGACTGTTTGAAGAATAAGACTTGAAAAAAAAAATGTTGAAGATTGTTGTTCCAGAAAATTTCGTCTGTATTTTACACAAACATATATTGCCTTGTAAGAGTTGGCCTAAGTTTAGAACAGTGAAATTTTCGACTATTTAGAATTGCTAGTTTTCAACATGGTCCGTTTGGACCAAAGTAGTTTAACTATCGCAATTCTGGCGGGAAGTATGTAAGGTTTTAGTTAAACTAACCAAGTTTATTTTAATTTAAATCTTTTCTATCTCCTCTCTGCTTCAACTTCCTGTCAGAAGAAGCGCGCGTTTTTAGCTTATGCTAATTTTTGAAGTTCAGCCAAGCACTATTTAAGCCAGAGGTAGAAACCTCTCGGTGTGTGAGAGCTTTGCCTCAGATCACGGTCACGCTGCTCAACGTTCGCCTGACCAGCTAGCAGTTTAAATTTATAAGCCATAGTGCTTACTACGTGATTGCTTTGTAAAATAAATTAAAGTGCGGTAGTATTTAGTATATCTTGCTACGCACCCTTTTAGATAGAGGCCAACTTCCGCGAATTGCTCTGCGAAGCAAAGTTGATTTAATTTCTATTTTAGGTTTAGTTTTGAAATTATTTGATTGTTACGTTAAGACCCAAGTGCGGTCTTTTACTTTCTGTATCTCTTCCAAGTTGGGAAGTTTTTTGTAATTACTAGTGATTGAATAAAAAAGGATTTCAAATCCCTTCACGTGCAGTTATTCTCCAGCCCAGCAGTTACACCAGAACATAGCGTACCTTCCGCTCCCTGTTCCAGTTCAGGACTTAGAATTTGAGGATAAGAACCTTGTAAGTAATTCACCATGTTTGCAAAGAGTATGCACAGAACACTAAGTCCTCATAAATGTACACTAAATAGGCATTACATTAAGGTTTCTGTGTCTATTTCTGTTTCAAAAATAAGAAGTATTTATTTTCTGATTTTCAAACGAAAAGTATTAGTAAATATCGTCTAAATACATAATCTATCATCTATCTATATGCATGTAAGCTTCATTCCTTTGATAAAATCTTTCGATAAAGTAAAATGTGAATATTGAATGATATCAAGCCAAAGAAAAGATATATTTTGACATATTCTTCCACTATATGCATGAGCCTTTTACCCGACAATGCAAATATATAGAATTTGGACGTTATTTTCGCATCAAAATATTTTCTTTCAAACAGCAAACACAGAAATACATTTAAACAATTGTAGGAAGAAATTCGAAGAGTTTTTTTTTTTACTTGGACTATTTTGCAATTGATCTTGTTTCAATAGTTTAGACCATTTCGGAAACATATTTTATTCCCCAAAACCTTCTAAGAATTGAAATTATGTTGTAAATATAACAGGAAAGACATTGTTTTACAACTTCTTGTATTAGGTATTTAGTTAAAAATCTAATGTGGGCAACACATGACTTCTTTGCCTAGCTAATCAATTATATATATTTTTGCTCTCATTGAATTAATTCACTTCTCATTTCGCGGCAAAGCAATACTTAAAAAATCAATTGCAATTAAAATTATAATTTCGACGCAAAAACAAACAACTCGGCCAGCGGACCGAAAGGCAGTTTATTCGTTGCACAAAATTGAAAGTTTGCTTTTAGTCACTCTCAGGGAAAAGACACTGAAGTTGATGCACAAACTGGCTTAGTTTTCTATTCTACTAAGTAATTCAAATAGTACAAACAAATGCGGCTCCGTTATGCTTAGTACCACTTAAGTAACTTTTTAACTGTTGATAAATCTACAACTATTGCCTGCAGGTTAAATAAAAGCATAAAATCTTTAACCAGAACATAAGAACAACACAATTTACTCACTTTTAAAGCACCAAATGCACAATTTACCAATATATAAGAAAAAAAAAAACTGAGCTCACCGATCCCGATAACAGAGTGGGTATATATATGTACGTGTGGTGAGAGTGCTTGCAATCAAAAAGAGATGTGCACAACTACATGTTTTAGCAGTCCTACATCCAAAATTCCAATGCTCTGAGGCTAATCGTTTTTGAATTATGCAAGATACATACATACATACAGACGTTAAGAAAAAAGCCTTATCTGAATCCATTTTAAATCCATTTTATAATCCGTTCCTGGGAAAAGAGTTCTTTATTTTGTCCGTATGTACAGATATCACACAAAACATCTTTGAGAAATTGGATTCGAGAGTGGTCAAAATGGGTATTTTCATTAAAATATGATACCCGAAATGTTTCGGGATTACAATACATTCTTTACTTCGTATAAGGCAGTAAAATAGTATGTCTAGATACCTTTTGGAATTCATCTATTTACCGTAAAATGCCTATTACAAAAAGAAGTTACTATTAGTTTTTAGGAATGCAGATCAATAAGTGAAATAGGTTTGTAATCTTTAAATGATTCAAATTTGCTTCCAGTTTTCTAACTGCTAAAAGATAATATTAATCCGACTTGTGTAGCTTCCATTTAGTTTTAAAAAATTAGATTTTTAATATGGAATGCCAGTCAGGAAACAAAAACAAAATTCACATTGAAGCGCATACTACTTCTACTACTACAGTCGAAACACGGTATAATGATCCACATTCTAATGAATATCCGGATATAACGAATTAACCTTTTGGTCAAGTTCGATTTCCTATAAACTTAAAATGTTATTTTATATTTCTGTACCGTATCTCCAAGGGTATGAGAATCGGATATAACGAACTGTATGTAACAACCTTAGTTTGAAACCTTTTTCTATTTTTAGCCTACGTGGAGCTCTTAGTCTTGAAATGGAAATTTTCACTGACTCATTAAAAATGGCGTATCAGTGTTCAAATTGTTAACACCAAATATTATCGCCCTTTATTTATGTCTAAAGAAATTAAATAAGGAAGAATCTACGTATATATGTTCCGCGCATTGTAAAAAACGACGGTACCTGTGCTATCAAATTTCGCTTCGGTTTATTTAGTTATGGCAAAGCACTCCAGGATTATCTGCCTAAGGGAAGAGTGCCTTCGTGCAGGACTTTCTAAGGGAAACTGGTTCGAATACACGTTAAACATGAGGAAAACCACGAAAATACTTATGCAGCCAGCCCGTTCGCCGGTATTCGGACCACGTACCGAACTACCAGTATTCCGTGACCTTACAGCCGGGCAGTTGGTGGGCGCTCTCAAATTTTGAGTATCGTAGCTCTCCACTCGAACATGAGCACCCGAATTTTCAAGTCAAATTTGTTTTATTATTAATTTCATATTTTGTAAAATTTTAATGAGTTTTTTTTATTAAAAATCTCAATGATTAACGATCTTAGTGATTTGAAAGGAAGCAACGAGAACATATTCGAAATATAGCATTTTATCTTCAGCCCGCTAGACTGTTGCCATTTGGGAAAATGTAAGACATATACTCTAGGAAAGCAGTGTGTTGAAGCAGCCGGGAATACAATATTTTTGTCTTCCATGCGAAAATTGCGTTGCCATTCAGCTAAGTCCATGGCACTTTCATATTTAATCCGGAAGGTTATTGAGTAATGAATGAAGCGACTGAAAAGCAATAGTTCTAAAAATACTTTTTCTTCTTTTTAATAGGATTGATTTAAATAAAGATGTATTAAAATCCGGATATGTCTACTTAGAAATCTTCAATATTTTTATGAAATTATTGTAGCCGGTGTCAATAAAATCATTGTATAATTTTTGTTTTTTTATGATAATTATTTTAGTCTGCTTCAGCACGAGCGCCTAGGTTTTAAAGAAAAACGTAGCAAATATAAAAATATATATGGCAACAGCTAACACTGTATCGGGAATTCTAATGATACGTTGTTTTTAAATATTTTGCGAATTTGCTGATGAATAGAATTTTATGTGGCGTAAGTGCGTAGAATGTGATACTGAATAAATAAAGTTAACACATAATAGGTTAATAATAAAAGGACAAAAACTATTTTTGTTAGCCATTTTAATGAAACCGAATATTGATATTATGAACTGATAAAAAGACTATATAAAAATGTAGGTAACACTTAACACTGCATGGAGATTTATAAATACTTGCTGTTGCGCAGCTTGTAAAAATTTTGTGATTTTGTGGTTGAACTGTATGTGGCATTTGCGGGAAGAAAACGATGCTTAATAATAAAGCTAAAAAGAAAAAAAAAAAAAAACAGATCTGAGCACGAGAACAGACTGGTAGACTGCGAGCTCAGCGTGAGCGTAAGAAATCTTAACAAACTCTTCTAAGTGATCGTTAAAATCTAAAACTTTTCTTATTTTTTTTATTTTATTTTTCAAACATTTTTGTGAACGCAAACTTCAGAATTATTTAACGTTATAATAATTCACAGTTAGATACAACAACTCACATTTCATTCGCCTCCCACGTTAGGAAACCGTTTTGTTTTCTTTTTCTTTTATCTTCACCTCCCACTTTTCTCTGCGTTCTAAATAAAGGCTGTACAAGACAGGTGATACATCCAGCTTTAAGAGTAGGAGGATACAATAAGCCTGTCTTATAGTGAACTGTATGGTGTTCATAAACATCAAACCGAAAAACGTGAATAGGCTCTTTCACTCCATTAAAATTCTTTGATTAAACTATCAGATAGAACTCTGTTCAACGCTATTCAAGAGCTCTACTCAAGACTGATGCTATGAAGGAAAATGTGAAATTTTCATTATACTTGGAAAGATGAAGTAGAGAATGTTATCAATCTGCGATTATAGAGTTGATTCTTCTATTAAGGAATGATAAAAAAAGAACATTTTATTCTTATTTCTTTGGTTCGTTTGAGTGTAATTGCTTTCAAAGTTCTATTTTTGGTTTTGGCATTCTTTCACAAAACAATATATTCTTTATGTAACTTATTCAATCTTTGTCGTGCAAGCATAGATATCTTAGAAAAAATGATTGTGGTGTCACTGGGTGTTAGAATAAAACACGTCGGAGAAGAAATTATCATCCTTTTTCGTCTTTTCCAAAAGAACAAAACTCTAAAATACTCTTTACACAAATACTCTATATTTGTATCAAAAATTCATCCACATGGTTTGGTTTGGTTTAGTTGATTATGGCAAAGCCAATAGGGGTATCTGCCTAAGGGAAGGGTTGCCTTCGTAGAGAGCTTTCTAGGGAAACCTGGCTGGTATACACGTTGCACATGGGTAATACTATGAAACTGCCTACGCAAGCCAGCCCATTTGCCTGGAACAAATCCAGGTCTGAACTACCGGTGTTCAGCAGCGATTTTACCGCTCGGCAGCTAGTGGCCCAATCCGCATGGCAAACTGCAAACGTAAACCTTTTGCACATTCCTCGAAAATATAAAATGGATGCACCGAAATCGGTATCTTCCAAAAAACACAATTTATCTAAACAGTAAAAAAAATACAGTTCATTAAATACAGTTTATCTGCATCGCTTTAGACGACATGTAAAAAAACCAGTATTCACACGGGATGGCAACAGGTTCGGATCACTATGTGTCCGTTTGCAGAGAGTGTGCAGAACGTCACCTTAGACACCTGAATCACTAGGATTCTTGTGAAGCAGGAGTCATGAAAAATGAGCAATGCCCTCGCCGGGACTCGAACCTCGGACATATCGAACACGCGCCGAGTTTGCTCACCCATTACATCAAGAAGCTATGCTAAGAAGGCGGGAGAAATTACTTATATACTCCCCTTTTTTAAAGGGTGCCTGGGGATTAGGGGACCCAGTCGCCAAATCCTGGTGGTGCAGAATCATCATCCACCACTTTTTTCAGTTCGGGCGCCATTGTAAAGACATTAGGTTATTTTGAAAGCAGGAGATGGGGAGCAATATGCAGTGCACTCTCCGGGACTCGAACGTCGGATCTCTCGAATAGGCGCCGAGTTTGCTAACCATTACCCACGAAGGCGCGCTAATAATGCAGGATAAATACCTTATAAGACAACAGAGAAGCATAACTGTGCCTGTGCTGATGTTACTTAAAAAAACCTCTGTGCTTTGATAAACATGCGCGACTGCGTCAGTATCGCACCTAATACCATAAAGAGGCTGGAGTAACATTCAGCTGCCATCCTCGTCGCCGGATCAGCTCCTATATGTTCTGTACTTACGTTTAATGAACCTTATTTAATTTGACAATTTCTGTTCTATTCTGTTTATTTTTATTTGCTTTCGTCGTATTTCTATTTTACGTGTTTTAATTGTTTTTATTATATGACACACATATCAAATAATATATATATATCTTTCTTATTTATCAATAACTCTTAAATATTCATACTGACACTCAAAGTTCTACATGGCTAATTTTACTAAGTATATCCATGTACCCTGCGAAAAAAAATGAATAAAAGAAGCGAAAATTTGGCAGTTGTATAACTGCTGTTCTACTCGCCCGATTCACGAATTCAAATTGCGTTTTTCATGACTCGAAAGCGCGACTTAGAATATATACTATATACATGTATAGTATTTTTCTGATATAGGTATTTGACACAAAACGGACTTCTTTCTGAAACGCCATGCCAATGTTTTTCGATATTTCTATTCTACGACTCATATTATACCTAAATATTAAGTTTTATAAAATTTGGTGCGAAATTTACGATGAAATTCAAAAATTTATCTTGGCCCATTTTTTTTTAAATTTGTGCCAAGAATAATTAACTTGTCGAACTTCTTAATATATGGCAACCTATTTTCCTTTCCCTTTTTACATTGTCCATGAACGAGAAAAAAGTCACATCCTTCCTACTTTCAAATAATTTTAACAAAGTGCCTAAACCACATTTGATGTTATAATCGCTTGTCAACAATTATGCCAAATTTCAAAACGTAGCAATATATAAATTCACGTATATTTTCGGAAATTTTGAATAAAAAATTTAAATTTTTTGCAAGTACGCTTAGAAATACATATACTTTAAGAAGATTGTAAAAATTTCATAGATTATAATTGAATTTTTTTTCGAAAATTTTATGATAATTATTTAAAAATAAATCATAATAAATTAATCGAATAAAATTAAATAAAGGTGAGTTATTGGACGAAACTAGAGCTTTTACAACCATTTCATTAGAAAGACGAAAATCATTAAAAGCTGCGTGACATTTTTGCTGATATAATGAGAAAGAATTAATTTATTTTCTTATCGAAATTTTTTATGTGGGTTTCATATCGCATCAGACTGAAAAATATATGACTATGAATCATTATTTTTTACATCCTTATTAGATAAAGATTACAGTGGTATAGTTCGACCCCTTCATCCGTGACCATGAGCGTAAACACGCATGCGCCATTCGAACAGAATTATTCTCAAAATAGGGTGGAAGGATGGGGACTTTTTTTCTCTCCGCCCTCTCTTTCCGGAGAAGAGAAGAATTTCACGTGACTTTTCATGTCAAGTAATAACGTCCCTTTTGGACGAGTCTATATGAATGAAAATCGCTGAAACAACCTTGTATTTAGCGTACATTTACTAAAATACTCAATCGATTTCTAGGGCTGCTACAGGTCCTTCTCATCAGGAGAACAAAATTTCTAGAAAGAGAAAGCAACCTCAGTAACGGCTTTTTTATAAACTCGGGTAGAACCACGGGCGAGGAGGCAACGCCATCTATCGGCAAAAATAACAACCAACAATGTTAATAGAATTTTAAAAGCATTCACTAAACATGCTAAATCTTTGTGAATATAAAAAGCGCGTCAAGAAAATCCAATTCACCAACGGAAGAAGCTTTCTGGATAATTTTTGCAGATCCAAAGTCAAAATTATGATTGAATTTCCAAATATGATACGCTATTGAAGACTTATTAATTTCGCCCTTTCGGACATAAGATTCATGTTCCTTGATACGAAACTTTCAAACCCTTTTTGTTTGGCCAACATATCTCAAGCCACACTGACACGATGTACTATAAATTCCCCAAGAATTGAAGTCAGAAACGCAATCTTTTAGAGAAGAACCGTGAATTTTATTGATAGGGCAGAAACTGACCAGAAAAGTGAATTTCTGGAGAATTCGTACAACTCTATAACTAATAGATGGACAAAATGGAAGCACGACAAGGTCATTAATATTATTTCTAACAGTGGAATGTCTTCTATGATGGGAATCTGAAAATTGTTTAACGGCTTTATCAAAGTATCGGCTTTATCTGAGTCTATATGTTTTGGCAGAATGCCAGCTAGGGTTGCATTTGAGACGGTCGAACTATATCATTCTCTCTGTTGTTAGATGCATTACTCTCAATGAAAATCGCTGAAACAACCTTGTATTTGGCGTACATTTACTAAAACACTCAATCGATTTCGAGAGCAGCTACAGGTCCTTCTAGTTTGTTATAAAAATGACGGAAACCTTGCACATACTATTGAAAGGTAGGCAAAAACATAAACGCAGAGAACATAAATAATGCCTTTGAATGCTCAGATTTGTATCAGAATAAAAATAATTAATTACTGCATTTTTACAAACTAATTAATTATTAAATATTGCGTTCTTACAAGCTATTTAATTCTTCATTATTATATTCTTACAAACTAATTTATTACAAGTTAAATAATTTTTACAAGCTAATTTATTAGAAGCAAATTTATAAAGACGTCGGTAACTAGAGCAAAATGGCTCTACTTAAATTCCTCATTAGTTACAAAAGTACATGAACATCTTTGGACATGTCATAAGAAAGAAGAAAACAAATATAAACGTATAACATTTGAATACTTTCAACATACAGATTTGTGTGAAAACAAATATAATTAATGATGTTCTATTCAATTTTTTACTACAATGTGGATTTTATTGTAAGTAGCATTAAATGAATCACTCCAAGACATTTAAAACTGTACAGAATTCAACTTTAGTTTATTGCCGATCTTCTAAAAAACTTCTAAGTATTTCAAACAGATATGGTACTATTCACTCGTGTTCAAATAACGGAAATATTCTGCACCTTTTTTGGTAAAACTATATGGCTTAAGTAACGAATAAATGTGTAAAATAAAAATAAACAAAAAATATTTTAAAAAATTTATAATTAATTAATTATTTTTTCTACTTTTTTGTGATAAATTTCCAGAGAAATGTAGAAGTATATTTTACGTCTTGAAAAGAGGAAATTTTTCTACATTTGCTTGAAATGTATTGAAAGTTTTTGCCAATCGAACACCATCTCCAAAATGAACGTAATTACTGAAAATAATTAAACAAATGGGTTTGTTTTTATAATCATTTGTTTTTATCATTTTTATCGTTATTTAACTTCCATTTACTTTTAAAGGTATTTCGTAACAAAGAAGATAAACGTTTTGACACTTATAGTGATTTCACATCAGTGAAACGCACCTCTTTAATCTGAAAATTGTATTTCCCTTTAAAAGTTCTGAAAGGAATTCATTAGTAAAAATAGCTCTAAACAACTCACGTGTTTTGTTTAAATTTGTGGTTTTAAAGCGAGGAAAGGATCAGAAATATCACAGGCGGTTTCAGAATGATTCGAATTATTTACGTCAATATCGTCAACTGTAAAATTATATAATTATTATGTGCAGATTTTTCCTGTTGTATTTAAAGCACAACACGTATTACAACAACAGCTTAAAAGATTTACACCTTAATTAAACTCCGGTAAGTTAAATTATGTGAGACATTCTACATAAGCTAATTAATAAAACCCTTTTATTTACATATGAATAGACAATGTTCTCCTTACATCCTTACTTCACTGACATATTCAGAGATCAAATGCCAATTTGAGCTCAGACATAGTTCCTGCATCCTTCCATAAACACGAGTCTTAACTCATTGCTGCCGAAGGTCTATAGTTGACATAAGCTAGCACATGACATCTCATTAATTCTGATCCTTTTTTGAAATGTACGGATCATAATCTCAAATACCAAATAAGGGTTATAACATCTGGGACGAAACAGAAGGCCTTCGCTTTATTGCTACCGATCCATGTCTAGAAGATGGGTCTTAGATTGGAAAGGACATGTTGAAATTTGGATGAGGTGAGTTTCAATAAACTCAAGAGTTGACAAAACTATAAACATATGGCAGTTACAACCCTAACACGAGAATTCATATACTTGGCGGAAATTAACACAAAGTTATAACTTTGTTGGAATTCGCTCTGTGGGTGTAAGATTTAACCCAATCATCTATTAAACTAAAGATGTTTTAAACCTTTGTACGTTTCTGAAGATTTCCTACTATAACTGAAATTCTAAACTTTGAAACACTGATAGTAGGAAAAATTTAATTAAATGATTAATTAAAAAACTACATCTTGTCGTATAACTAAAATTTAACTGAATTTCACAACCACCGCTTCCTAAGTACAAACGAAACTTGGCCAATGCTAATCCCAGAGTGGTGATGAGAGTACAGACATTACCACTAGTAGAGCAGTGAAATGGATAAAATTATTATATAAATGCGTACAGAGGTTGTACGCAGAATTTCTAGATGGTTTTCATTGTACTTACACAAATACTTTATATAATCTTTTTTATTTTAAACATTCTAATTGATAACCCTTATTCTTCACTATCTTTTTACACCATAATTTCCAAGACATTAAAGCCTTTTGTAGTATCGGAATTCGGAAGAGGTATTTTCTCCAATTTCTCTTGAACAGTTTTTCAAAATATGCTGACCATTACACCACGAGGGCATGCTATGAAGGCGGAAGAAATACCTTATATACTCCCCCTTTTTAAAGGTCGACAGGAGATTAAAGAACCCAGTCGTCAAATCCTGGTGGTGGGAATTATCATCCACCACCTTTTTTGTTCGTGCGCTACTTTAGAGACATTATTTTTTTTATTTTTATTTTTTTTATGCTCTAGAAATGAGCCCGACTCAAACCACCGACCTCTCGAATACGCGCCGAGAGTACGGACCACTACACCTTGAAGGCATGCCAAGAAGGCGGGAGATTTACCTTCTAGTGTAACTGGAAGCACGCTCGATGTGTATTCTTGAGGTCTTGAATTCGAATCCTGGTAGCGAAGAATCATCAACCCCCGCCTTTTTTAGTTCGGGCGCCAATGTAGAGTCATTAGGTTTTTTTTGGAAGCAGGAGACATGAAAAATGAGCAATACCCTCGCCGGGACTCGAAACCTGGACCTTTCGAATACGAGCCGAGCGTGCTGACCGTTACACCACGAAGGCATACCGAAAGAAGGCGGGAGAAATACCTTATACGCTTTCTAAAAATCGAAAGAGAAATAAAAAAAGCCCTGCAAAGTCTCTAAAAAAACTCTGAACCGGAAAATGCTGATAAAAACGCTACGAGCAGATTTATGAAACTTTTTGTTGAACAGTATCAAACAAACGCAAAGAGAATAGTTGTTCTTAAGAAATCAAATTGCATCAAGAAGTAATTATAAAAATATTTTTATAAAGAATTTAAAAAAAAAATTTAAATTGCGTAAATAAATGAATTTTACCATTAATTTTTAATTACGCTATAAGGTATTTTTCTCGCCTTCTTAACATGCCTTCGTAGTGTAATGTTCCAGCACACTCCGCGAAAATTCCAGAAATCCGTGGTTCGAGTCCCGACATCGCTGATTTTTCATGACTGTTGCTTCAAAAACATCCTAATGACTCTACAGTGGTGCCCGAACTACAAAAGGTGGTCGATGATGATTCTCCACCACCAGGATTTGGCGATTGGGTCCCTTAATCTCCAGTTGCCCTTTAAAAGGGGTGTGTGTAAGGTATGTCTCCCGCCTTCTTAGCATACCTTCGCGGTGTAATGGTCAAGCACACTCGGCGAGCATTCGAGAGGTCCGTGGTTCGAGTTGTGACGAGGACATTGCTCATTTTTCACATATCCTGCTTCAAAAATCCTAATGTCTCCACAGTGGCGCCCGAACTAAAAGAGGTGGTCGATGATGATTCTTCACCACCAGCATTTGGCGACTGAGTCCCCTAATCCCCAGTTGCCCTTTAAAAGGTCGTTGTATAAGGTATGTCTCCCGCCTTCTTAGCATGCCTTTGTGGTGTAGTGGTCAGCACGCTGGCAGCGTAATCGAGAGGTTCGTGGTTCGATTCCAGGCGAAGGCGTCGCTCATTTTTCTCTTCTCCAGCATAAAAAAATCCTAATGTCTCTACAGTCGCGCCCGAAATAAGAAAGCTGGTGGAAGATGATTCTTCAAAACCGGATTGCATGCAAAAAAGGGGCATTGCTCATTTTTCATGATTTCCGCTTCAAAATATACTAATATATCTGCAATGACTCGTATTCACGCTACACATGGGAACATCTGCGAAAACATCTAAGCAGCCTGCCAGTTCGTTTTTAAATGAACCCACGTCTAATGATGAGTGTTCAGTGACTTTACCGCTCTGCCGCTGGGGGCCCAAACTATGGCATGGATACTGTACTTACAAATTAATTAATTATAAATTTGAAGAATAATATGCCATTGCTTGATAAGGAATCTTTTGAAAGCAATGACATTAACTGAAGAAAATTTAATATGGTATTCTTTCGTTAAGGGACATCTCATTATATAATGATCTGGAGATCCAATGTCCTAGCAGACAAAGTGATTAGTATTATTAAATTTATTGTTGCGTGCGTACCGGTTCGCAAAAGAATGATTGCGCACAGGTCCAATGATAGATTGATAAAATTAATTTTATCAAAAGAAACACTTCAGAGTTCTGAAACTTCCCACAAAAATAATCTACAGGTGTTTACAGTATCACAAAGTACAATCAATAAGTACACTTCAAGCTACTAAAAATGTTAAACACAACGCTATGCTAAGCGCGTCTAAAAGAGGTAGCTCTCAATAGACCCTAGTTGTTCTGAACTAACAGTTGCCAACAACAACAACTGAAGGCAGATGCTCTGTCCGGCCTGACATAGTTTTCACAGGGCCGCTGAGATATTTCTAGTATTTTCTCCTTCTCGAAATTACTGGAAGGCACATGAGGTTCAAATATACTTACAGTTACACATGAAATCATTTGCATTTATTCAATTACAATACCTATTACTGTGATACAGGGGCCGAACTAAAATGTCACCAAATGTCGGCAAGTTTGACGGCTTTTGGCGATTTTTTGCCAAATTAGCGAGACAGCCATTTACTCAATATTAAAGAGACTTGCCCCTGTATTATTACGTTTTCCCCAAGCTTCGCTTTTTTAGCTTCTGATGTTATATTATACAAGAGAAACATAACATTTTTACATGTAATTTCACTAAAATTATTTATCTACGTACAAAACTCGTAACACGATGTTTACAGTAAAATATGGATTTATGCTAATTTTCTGAACAATGAGGTTTATTTCAAATTAGTTTTGTAATATTGGAGCTCGCAATTTTTGGCAGTAATGGGTGCTAAAGAAGAACATCACACACACATATACACACCAAAAAAAAAAAAAAAAAAAAAAA
>KK114858.1:325419-337666 GCA_000611955.2 Stegodyphus mimosarum | reverse complement strand
AAAGAGCGTATGATATTTGTGTTTTTTTTTCCTACAATAATTCTTTATAACTTCCACAATCCGATTCTACTTCTATACAACTCCAGACATAAGTAATTCAATTCTGTTAAACCTTCTATTTAATTTCTTCTGAAAGACGAAAACCGGAGAAATGAGTGCAAAACAATTTTTCCTCCTTTCAGATTTTTCGAATTATTTTACCGTGCAGTCGATTCATGACAAAGTGGAATACGAACTGGGCCACTTCATATAAAACTCTGAAAGGTTTATCGTAAGTTTACTAACAGTTACTTTAAGTTTTGTATCTTTCCTATCTTATTATAATTTCAGCTTACAATTTCTTGCCAGAATGTAAATTCAGAAATGCAGTTAATCCAAATGAGAAAGAGTACTATTTAAGTCGTGACTTCACCGACTTCTAGAGAGAGAGTCTGATTCCCTGACTAACCCGCGTTTGTCTCTTGGCTACGTCTCTCTTAGCTATTGCTACGCTCGGCCATACCTTAGGCCCTTGCTTGGCTTCGCCGATTTAATTAATACTTAGGGTCCAACTAGTTAGATTCTGATAGCTTCGGCTATACCTTTCAAATAGCTTAATTAATCTAGTTTTAGTTTAAATAATTATTATTTTAAGTTCTAGCCCGAGTGGAGGCTTTGTGTAAAATTCCAAGTCGGAACTGATTGTAAATATACTGTCAAATAAAGGGTTGTAAACCCTTTTTAAGTCTTACGTGTTCTGTTCACACACTTAAGTGATTATTCGCTTGCCAGTGTTCGTGAGGTTATAAGTTAGATCTTTAGGATTAAATAGTAAAACCCCACAACTCAAACGTTCTATTGTATATAAGGATTACTTAAATTATAATAAAATCATGTTATTTCATCAGCAAAATGATATTTTACCTTTATTTTAATCACAATGTTAATTCTCAAAGTACCAAGTAAACTCTTTTGTGTATTTTGTAATCCAAACACCTCTTGATTTACATCTGGATTGATAATCTCAGCTTATAATTTACATATAACCTTTGCTTCCCAAAAAATAACTCAAATGATATATGTCTAGTGTTAAAATATCACATACTTCATTCACTGTCGCCAAAAATAATATAAATTAAGTGAAATTAAAATAGTCTGCTATTTATCTACTTTCGCTTAAATTGCACATTGTTAAACTTTTCATAATTTTATTTAGTTTTTTGCCAGAAGTTTACTTTTTTCTGCTATTAAAAGTATATAAGAAAGAGAAAAAAGATTCGAGAACTGAAAGAGAAAATAAGAACTCTTAATAAATATGGAAAATACGAAGCAAGCTGGAAGCAAGATTTTGCTTATAGAAAGAATCAAAATTAAGATAATCTGAGAAAAAAAAGAACTTTCCTATGATAAAAACTACGTATAAAATACAATGCATTTCTCGAATTTTTTAATAATGTGAGAAGAACTAGGAGAATAATTACATAACGCTTGAGAGTGTATTTTAAAGTTAAACCATGTAAACAATCGCGAAAGACATTGTTTCCAAATGCAACTTTTTATATGGCCTTAACGACGAGAGTTAATGAACACTTTAATAGTTGCTCTTAAATTCTTCATAAAATCACTTGGAATGAATCACTTGTTAAAAACCTATTATTATGCATTAGTTTGCGGCATTGTCATTATGCATTTAAAATTATCTAAATTATCATTGCAGGTTGTAATTAAATCGCATATATATCATCACTGAAAGAATCATTGCAGTTTTCATCAGCCTTACCGCAATTTGGCAAACATCAGGCTAAAAATATTCGTCTCAAAGTTCAAGTGTTTCCATTTATTCTTGTTGAAAAAGCTGCAAAACCGGAAACTGTATAATTTTAAAATCTTTTAAACCAAAATTTACGTAACGAATGTGAGAGACTTATTTCTGCAAGCAAATGCCAACAGAAGAATCGTAAGAAGAATTTAGTTATCTCTACGAACAAATTTGGTACGACGATAGTTAATCCCGCATTTTATTTTAAGGGCTTGAATTCCTTGCCAGAGCATTTTCTAAAAGAAAAGAGCGGGTTTGCCAAAACAATGTTCTCTAATTGTGGTTTTGTAGTAACGCTTCTTCTACGAAAAGAATAATCCTTCAGGCATAACAGCCTTAACCCTGAGGATAAAAAACTAAAACATAACGCGGTTAATGAGCTAGAATTTTAGAACATAGACTCTGTTAAAATAATATCTTTCAATTATCCAGAATATAAAAGTATTTTTCCAAAACATGTAAAAAAAAAGTAGATGCAAATTGAAAGTTTTCGAATTTTGTTAAAATACTTTAGGAAGCATACTAAATTACAGTATAAGACCTAGCCTTTTTGGATCACATAAATTAATCTAGATCCTAGCAATGAATCTGGCCAATTCTCGTATAGGCTTGAAGTACACTGGTGTGCAAAAATTAAGGACGAGACGGTTTTTTCAATATAACTTTGTACAAAAGCTTTCCAAATCAACACATTTAATACCGTAAGATCCCCAATAGATAAGGACATGAGTAATGTAAGCAACACTTACTAAAAGAGAAATCAGAGGGATAAAAAGAAAAAGTAGCATGGACCGCAATGCGACTGAAGGCCGAAACATCCCTGTGATGGGTGTCCAGCCAGAAACATCCGGTCTTTAATAGGGGGTATGATCTCCCCTGACTGCTAGGCAGGTTTCACATCATTTGTGCATGCTGGATATGTGGTTGTTAATGAGCTGTTGAGACACTGCTGCTCCTTCCTCTTGTAGCACCAATCGCAGTTTCGGAATCGTTACTGGCGGTACGTTACGTGCTGCCACGGGTCTCCTAAGTAAGCTCCGTACATGCTTGACGGGATTTAGATCCAGAGACCTTGCCTACCAATCATTGTGTTCAAAATCTTCACTCTCCAACAGCTCTTCGACAGTAACTGTGCGATGAGGTGGAGCGTTGTCGTCCATGAAGAGGAACTGAGGACCCATAGCCCTTGTGAAAAGACGCGGGTAAGGAAGAAGAACCTCGTTACAATAGCAGTCCCAGGTGACGAACCTCCTTGGGAGATATGAAGGTCGGTCCGGCTACCAAGCATTATGTCTGCTCGAACGAGAACTCCGCGACCTCCAAAACAGTCCCTTTTGATGATGTTGAAGGGGTTATTGCGTGTTCCCCGCTCTGTCCAGATGTGTATGTGTCTAGAATCGCAACTCAGACTAAATCTGCTCTCATCTGTAAAGAGTACTCGTCCCCATTCATTGTCTCTCCAATTCCGGTGTTCCCGGCACCACAGAGAACGCCTTCTCCGATGGGCAGGCGTTAGAGGTACACACCGTACAGGGCGTCGTGCAAACAGAGCACCACCGTGCAGTCTTCTGGCCACGGTAAAACGTGATATCGGTCGCCTAGTCGCCTGTGTCGTGTGTCTAGCGATTTCTCCCGCTGTCTGCCGCCTGTTTCTTCTGGCCTGCAAGGCAATATACCGGTCATCTGCGGGTGTGGTTCGTCGTGGACGACCACTACTAAACCCCCGGATAGCTGTTCCTGTAGTTTAAAATTATCTTCAAAGTCGTGAAACGATGCTGTGAGCAATTCTGAACTCTGCAGCCCCACTTGTCACACTGCGGCCTTCCTCTAACTTCCCCATGATTCGGGTAAAAGCATCCAGATATCGTCTAACAGATTGATTATTCGCCATTTCTCGCTGAAGCAGCAACTCGGTGTGATTTTAACTGCTATACGGCGTGCAATCTCTTTGCCAGAAATACTGATCTTACACCGACAACATGCTTCATACTACTCAGACACTCCCCCATTACGTCTATCTGTACATCTGCGCATGTGCTACCGTACATCACCTTACTTAATCTCCTGATTGGTCTTTCTGTCCGCTCTGCCTCTTCGTTCAGCTGATATGCTAATTTTTCGACTTCGTCCTTAATTTTTGCACACAAGTGTAATATCAGCACAGAAGGGTAAAAATAACCCTTTATTAAGTAAGAACAGGACGGTTTGTACTTGGTGCTTTACAATAACACCGACTACTTGCGATGCAATTTAAACGTTATTATACAAATCAATTCAGATCTAAATAGAATATTGTTGGATTAGCACGTTAAAGTATGGCTAATTTAGGTTGACTCAAGAAACCTAGCAGGAGTGAAAAATCAGCCGAAATGGCCAAGGGGCGTATTAGCGTAATAGCAGGATCAGAAACGAAACTTGCGCTGGCTAACGAAAACTCGGTCTGAATAAACTCAGAGATTCACCCGTTTAAATGCTCATTTCGTTTAACTTTAAATTTACATCCTGTCAAGGAAATGCAAGGGGAAGTTGAGGAGCTTAGAAAAGATAGAGAAATTTGAATTTTGAATTTGAGCTTAGAAATTTGAATAATATGTTAATTTTAAATAAAAGAAACCCTAGAAAGTGTTATAAATAATTAAAGCTAAGCAAAGAAGCAATATTAAATTGATGTAGATTTGAATAGATTTCTATCGCTGGGGAGGGCGATCTTATTCAGGAGACAACAATTTTCAACAATGACAGAAGCAACAGAGAATTTGTATAAAAGTCATTGTAAAAAAAAACAGAAAAAACGCGGTGCCATCTAATGAATAAATGCACATAAAATGGTACTGAATGTTCAAAACTAAGCTACTACAATATTACCCTGAAAAGGAAGAATAGAATTAATCAAGACACAAGAGAAACACGCCGACGTGGAAAATAAAACAGGCAAATCGAGAACCTTGTATTCGGGGTAGATTTTATAAAATCCCAGTCGATTTCGAGGGCAAAACCGGTTCCCCTTCATCAGGAGCAAAAAATTCTGCCTCGTAAATTTTGTAAAATCCCAATCGATTTCGAGTGCAAAACCGATCCCCCTTCATCACGAGCAAAAAATTCAACGCCGAATACAAGATTTGCATGTTTTATAATGGAATTAATGTTAAGACGGTAAATTTTGCTAGTGCAAAGGCTTATTCAAATCTACATAAGACGAAATACTATGGATACTTTTCACAGAATCAATGATTTTTGCAAAACTTTACCCCCCTTAGCCGACGATATTAATTTCCATTCACTTTTTCACAGTACTTTCAA
The DNA here is from genome assembly GCA_000611955.2 of Stegodyphus mimosarum. Taxonomy (NCBI): domain Eukaryota; kingdom Metazoa; phylum Arthropoda; class Arachnida; order Araneae; family Eresidae; genus Stegodyphus; species Stegodyphus mimosarum. Next base: position 332,568 of record KK114858.1, on the reverse strand, counting down.
AACTCAAATGTCTTAGTTTTTTAATCTTTCTTCGCTGTTTCCCTAGACTGTTACCATTACGGTCACTTCTCTTGACTCCACCCATTCACTTTTCCTATAAATTTAATATTACTCCTTCCACTTCTACAATTTTTACCTTTATTAAAAAAAAGTGAGCGAGTGGGAAAAAAGTGAGAGAAGGAGAGAAAAAAGGGAAAAAAGAAAGAAAATCTGAAAGTTCTTCGATTTTATATTACGCCCAAAAAGGCGTTATTTTAACGTTTTGTGTGTTACCTTTATTTATTAAATATTTTCTTCGCACTTAAACCACATAAAATTCAATTCAACAGCAATATCACAAAATATTTAAAAGCAGCCAAACAATATATCTTTAGAATTTCTGATGCAGTGTCTCTCGCGCTGGAAATAAAAATGTTTTTTCCGTACGGTGTTGGCATTGCTCTCTTTGAAATCTTTGAGTATTTAAACAAAAATTCGTTAAAGGTTTAAAAAATATGAAATATACAATAAATAAATCAAAAATTTCAAAGTATCCATTCAATGTATCCACATTCGGTTGGAGAACTACGTTATTCAAAATTGGATAGCTCTAGGTACTTGTTTTCTCACACTGCGAGAAACATTCACGCAGTCAGGCAGATTCTTCATTATTTAGTTTCTTTAAATATGGTACGTGGCGATAATATTTGCTTGCAACGGTTTGAAAAGTGCAAAACTCAAAATGCCAAAACGAAATTAATAACCTTTCTGGCCTAATGCCCTTGGGCTAAAAATAAAAATCTGAAAGCTTTCAGATTTGACATTACGCTCCAAGGGGCGCTTTCTAACTTTTTGTGTATTACCTTTATTTAGTAAATATCATGTACTTCGCACTTAAACCATAAAATTCAGTTTAATAGCAATAATGCAAAATAATTTTAAAATGAGCATATCTTTAGAATTTCGGATACACAGTCTAAAAATGACAGATAAAAATGTTTTTTTTTTCATACAGGGTTGCCATTGCTCGCTTTGAAGTCGTTGAGTTTGTTAATCAAAAATTCCATGAAGTTTTACAAAGTATGAAATAGATAATAAAAAAAATCCAAATTTCAAATTTGGGCTTCTAGATGCCCATATTCGGGTTGAAACATACGGTATTCAAAATTGGATAGCTCTAGGTAGCGTTGTTTTATTACAATGCGAGAAACATACATACATTTATGCAGATTCTTCTTTATTTAATTTCTTTAGATATAATGCAGGGCTCTAATATTTAGTGCAGCAATTTGAAAAGAGAACCGACATTTTTATATACTTTATTGCCCACTCACGCGCTATTTCTAAATTGTCATGATACATTTGCCTCTTTTTGTAAATGTTTTTCACCTTCTAACATTCATGTATTTCATTGTCGTTTTAAATTTTCTTTGAATGTTTTATTGATACACACATCTGAAGGCTGAACTAATAACCTAGGATAACAGCTCTGTCTGCATTATACTCCTTCAACAATGCCTTCGTACTATCCGTTAATGGGATTTGAGCATGTCCTAAACTGAAAGGTTTTCTGGATTTTTTAAGACATTTTGCTTTTGCAAAATACTTCTTATCCACAGTTTAACACCGTTTTTGTCTGCCCATGCTTTCTCGTGAACATGATTGAAAATACTATTTGGGATATTAAATTTTTGCATTTTAATTTGTATACTGCGCGCTAAATGAGAAAGCACTACGGTGAGGTGAAATATTTCGTGACTTGTTGCTTTATGTAAACCGTTTTCTGTGCCTTTCGTACTAATCGCACACATTTATTGTTGCCCTTATCGCTTGTCAATTCAGTGTATCATTGCTCCAAAGGCTGACAAAAACCTTCTAATGAATGATTTCAAAAAACAACAACATCACATACATATCGTTCATGTTTCTTTGTAAAGAAAAGCGTGCGCGTTATATGGCGAATGTACCCAAAAATTAAAAAATGTATTTTGAAATTATAGGTCTGCTTTACACATAGGTGCGCATTATACGCCGGAATATACAGCGATTCTTATAAACTTAATCCTACGGTGGTTATATGGCCTCATATGCGCAAATAAATAAATAAATAAATAAATAAAAATAAAAAATATAAAAAATAGGACAGTTCTATATCTCCCGTTCTACTGAGCGGATTGACGAAATTCAAATTGCGTTTTCCATTTTTCGAAAGCTCAACTTAAGATATATATTAGATTTATATATAGCATTGTTCTCGTACATGTATTTTGACACAAAATCGGACTTTTTTTTAAAATGACATGCACATTTTTTTTTCATATTTCAATTTTACGTCTCAAATTATGTCCAAATATTAAATTTTGTGAAATTTAGTGAGAAATTTACTGAGAAATTCAAAAATTTATCTTGGCGCATATTTTCCAGTTTTCCCTGAGAATAATTCACTTAACGAACTTCCTAATTTATAGCATCCTATTTCCTTTCCTTTTTCTCATTGTAGACGAGCGGAAAATCGTCATCGTTCGTACTTTCAAATAATTTTAACAAAGAGCGTAAACCACATTTGGCATTATTATCGCTTATAACAAACATGTCAAATTTCAAAACGCGCCAATATGTAAATTCATGTCTATCTTAGAAAAATTTTGAATGAAAAACCTCTAACATTTTGCAGGTGTGCTTGAAATACACCTACTTTAATACGTTGTTAAAAATTTTATAGGTTATAATTTAAATTTTTTTTATTTTTTCCGCAAATCTTTTTTGAATAAATCATAAAAAATGGGCGAATTTTATTCGGAATGAACCTAAATTTCGAAAAGTGAGAGGAAGAACGAAATAAGTTTACTAAAAAAAGAGATATTAACAAATATATACCGAAATCAATTTACATAAAGGAGCTAAAATTTGGAAAGCTAATTTTTTAAAAACTACTCGTGCGACTTTTACAAAACTTTTGCAGTTTGGCATAATTTCAGCTGTAGGATCGAAATATGAAAAACAAATCTACATACCACTTCAGAAAAAGTCCGATTTTGTGTCAAAATACCTATATTAGAACAATACTATGTCTAAATCTATTACATATTCTACATGGCGATTTCGAGACATGAAAAAGACGAAGTAAATTGCATCCATCTCCCCAGTAGAACGTGAGATACAGAACTGTTCTTCATTTTTTTTTTTTGCGCGCAGTGTACATGTACTATCATGTTTTCGCAATCAGCTGTTTGAGCAACCGGTTGGTTCACGGGCTTGTCCGCTTAAACACTGTGAATCGAATTCGCACAATTTGGCTTCATTTTACTTTGCGTTTCAGTATTTAACGTATTATTGACTTCAGTAACTGTTATTTTGTTATTTTCTTCAAAAACATGGCTGAAATCTATTTGTTTAAAAATTATGCCGTATTGTTTCAAGAAATCATACCACAAATGAATTCTTTGACTACTGAATATACTTAATTTAAATGTGAAATATCATAAAACGTTTTTCTGGAAATAAAAGATACAAAAAGTTAAAAAAAAATGTTTCTTTTATTACTTGAGTCACGGCGAAATTACTTAACACTCAGGTAAAAACGTCCCGAATGTGAAACGAGTTTCACAAAATTCCAATCTCGGTTTGAAAAGACATTAGGTACTTTGAAAGCAGGAGATTTGAAAAATAAGCAATGCCCTCCCCGGGACTGACACTCACGGATGTCTCGAATACGCGTCGAGCCTGCTGACCGCTACACCACGAAGGCATGCTAATAAGGCGTGAGAAATACCTTATAAACGCCCCCTTTTAAAGGGCGACTGGAGATTAGGGGACCCAAATGCCAAATCCTGGTGGTGGAGAATAATCATCGACCACCTTTTAGTTTGAACGCCACTGTAGAGTCATTTGGATTATTTTTTGAAGAAGGATTCCTGAAAAATGAGCAATGCCTTCACTGGGATTCGAACCACGGACCTCTGGAATACGCGCCCGAGCGTGCTGACCACTACACTACGAAGACATGCTAATAAGGCGGAAGAAATACCATATAGGTTTACAGATTAATCTTTTAGGTTCACATTAGGGAGCAGGCAATTGCGTTTAAGTCAGCGGTATGTGTTGGAGCAGCACATACTCCTGATTTAAACGCTTGTAGAAAACGCACATAACGCAAACCCCAAACCCAGCATAATAAAGAAAATACATTGAAGAGTGTATATAAAACACAAGGCAGTTCCATTTGTTTAGCTTTAGAAGCATTATGCTCAGCAGTCAATTCTTAATCCTCTGTTCTTATTGACCGCCACGATTCAATGCAATCGTCAATTGTTTTGAAATTCTTCGCTTGGATTATTATACAGGTTTCGAGAACCCTTGCTTGCTAATGGCCTCTTGTTAAAGCAGGCACTCAAGGTATCGGATAGCGCATATCATGCATTTCGAATAAGCTACTTAAACATGTAATATCCAGGCTGGGCCCGCTCATTAAACCTCACCATTAAGTAAGCCAGCCAGATTATTCAAACAGTTCCGATATCTGAAAGCATTGGTGAACCAGGATCCACGACCCCCAAGTATTCTGACAGCAGCGAACGTAATTAATTGCTTAGAAGGGTTTCGGCGTTACATTTAATATGTCACACTAGGTCTAAGTTATGATACTGAAGTACGAATTTAATAGGGCTGTTACGAAATTGGGCTTGTATCAAGACTGAAACGAATTAGGCTCGTTATTAGTTTCGAAGCTTAAAGTTATTTCACCGCAAGTAAGTTATTCTAAACGTATGATAGTTATGTGAAACAAATATGAACTCAAAGCTTAATGTTCGTAAGTATGACACCTATATTATACTAAAACGTAAGCTCACTTAATGGTAAAGCATTATTTCCAAAAGTATTAGTAAATTTTCATCTTGACTGAAGTCATCTTATGAAATAATGCATTTAAAATTGAATAAATTTTATTAGTCCATTAGTTGTGGGTTGCAATAAATGCAAACTTCTTACTCGTCGCCTATTATTTTTAGCGTCAGAAGAACTGTTAGCCTCACTACATGTTTTCTTGTCCTTCTCACATTTGTGTCTGAATCATTTTTCAACTTGCTGGCTACCAATTATTATCTCGATGTATTACTTAAAAGTAATTAAATAATGAAGAATCTGTTTATATGTATGTACCTACTATTGTGGAAAAAGGATGGCAACAGCCAATGAGATTTTAATACACGTAGCCCCCAACCGGACATGTGCACCTGGAAGCCCGAATTTTGAACTTCAAATTTCATTTTTATTTATTTCATAATTTGGAAAACGTTAATGAATTTTTGTTTAGCAAACTCAGCGATTTCAAAGTGAAAATTGGCAACGATGTTCAGAATAAGGCATTGTGATCTACGGCACCCTAGATTTTTACCATTTGGCAAAACGTAAGCAGTAATAGAGTTTTATATCAGTGCTTGAACCCTTTCCTCGCCGAATGTCACGCATAAGTGCAAGCAAGAAACGCACTCATTTCCTGGTCGGCAGGCTGACGTGCCAGAACATTTCCTCTTTCACCTCCGGCTACCACATACTTGTGCCAGTGTCCTGGAATGTTTCAAATATCACTAGATGGCGTCCTGTGTCAATTACTTTTGAAATGAATATAGTTTTAGGATGCCTGCCCCTCAATTTGATCCATTCTGCATAACGTTTGTGTCAACTGTTGAGGGAGAGGATAGAAAGTGTAATGTAAACAAACTCCTCTCTTTAACTCACCACGTGATATAAACATTCACGTTTCTGATATTTACCGTGAATCCTTTTTTTATTATTATTATTTTCCTCTATCGGATCTTTTAAGGTTTCTGTGTTGAATTCTGCTTTGCGTTGCTTTCAAATATATTTCGTGTTCTTTCCTTTTTATTTTGGAAAGACTTGATTGCAGTTTATTAGGGCGAGAAAGCGTTCTTTATCAGCGGAAGCATATACTCGCATAGTAAATTAGCCAATAAATGACTTAAATAGAGTGATGATTTATTTTCTAAAGTGGTATTTCTTGTGATTCCGATACGGATATTTGTCATAGATTGAGCTCTCTGAGTGTCTGCCTTCCAGTTCCCCTGACACATTTTGTTGCTTCTTGTAAATAGTCCTTTTTGTAATTTTTTAAATTAATTTTGAAGTTTATTAATGTGTTTTGTCAGTTAAAATTTCGCAATCATTTGTATACCTAATCCGAAAATTATTTTTAAAATCAGCAGTTATTTTAATATCATTTTATATAAAGTAAAGATGAAGACTATCGAATGCTAATTTTAGCGTATATGCCAGCTTAAACAATAATCTAAAATGTACCAAAAATTGTGACTTAAATGTTTTTTAATGATTATTTCCCGAAAGTTAGGCTTATCGACGCAAAACCTCGTGTCCTGTTGGAGCATTCCTTTCGACTCTCCTTCGTCCTGAGGGAAAGTCTTAAATAAACGTGCGTCGTCTCAAAATATTAAAAAACTTCTTTGTGTTTTCTAAAAAAACAGAAACCTTCTCATATGCAAACCTTCATTGCATATGGCAAGCCTTAAGCTTTATTCAAAATTGTATTATGGACAGTGTAAAGTTTTTGATAAGCCTCGTTTCTTCTATTTTTTTACTTTGTACAATAAAACATTTAATCTTGGGAAAGCGATTTTATAATGATGTAGTTTTCTTTTGTACAATAAAACCAGGGTATACAAAGCTTGTAAGATACTCATGAAGTTTATTGTAGAATTTCACCGATCTGCTCCGGAACATATTCAAAAACCTATTTACTTTACAATTAATAATAAAAATAGAAGTGAGCAAATAAACAGTTTTTCAGGAAACAAAGTAGTGGTTAATTTACAGTTCAAGGAGAGCGCTTGTTAGAAGCATGCCAGTAACAAAGATTTGTTATTCGTTCCTGAACTGATTTCATTTACTGAGCGAGCGAAAAAATAGCACAGAACTTTTAGAGTTTTTAGAATTCTTTTAGAGCTTTTGCTGAAAGCTTACTAAGGAAATCCAGTTCCGATTTCTTTTCCGTCCATTTTAAAATAGAATTTAATTTAAAATTTTCTCAAATTTTTTAAATTCTTTTGTTCTGGAATTTTATCATTAATTCTATGTAGAAAAGAGGTTTTGTGGAATCTTCAAACTAAAATTATCAGAAATCAGTTCTGGGAGTTA
>KK114858.1:304771-325325 GCA_000611955.2 Stegodyphus mimosarum | reverse complement strand
ATTTTCCTTCCCGATGTTTTTCATCATGGTTGTTGCTAATGAGTCATAAAAAGGAAAAGATTCAGTTTAGTGACCGAGCGGCTTTGATCCGATTTCATAAGAGAGACGATTTTCCATCTCTGGTTCACTGGTGATGCAAATTTGTAGAGTCATTACGTTTATTTCTTCGCAGATAACATAGAAACTCATTAAAGATATCTCAAGAGATTCGAGCTCCAGACCTCAAAATTGTCATTTGGAATTTTTTTAGCTTTCAATTACACTACAGAAGCTGCTCGAACATTTTCAGACGATTTTGCTTTTCTGTAAAAAAAAAAAAATCTTTTCTTGGAATATTTTTAACTGTAAATATATCTTTGAAAGCGTAAATTATCGTCTGATGGCAGTTTCGATTTCATGCAAAATGTCGCTTTTAAAGAAGCAATGGATGGAAGGCTATGTTTGTGTTATTTTCAGAGAAAAGTATGGATTTAGTTAATTCTTATCTAGTTATTAAAACAAATTGTGAAAGCCATGGCGTTTCGATATCTACATCTACGATAAGTAATGACAAAGTAAAAAAACGTCAAAATTTAGCTTCAAGTTGAAAAATTGTTCCAAGGAAAAACGTAAATACCGAATGTTTTGAATATTCCAAAGAATAAAATCTCTAATGTTAAAAAAAATTCTTTAAGTCAAAGAACAATTTCAAAATGTTTAAAATGCTCAGAGACAACTGTGAACAAAGTTGTTAATGCTGATTTGAATCTTAAAAAGGCGCAAAAACGTAATGCACAAGTCTTTCTCCTGAACATATCTCCGAACGTAGAACGTGCTGTAGAATTCTTAATGAGAAATATTCATCAGGACAAAAATAAAAAAATGTTGTCACAATAGACGAATCATGGGTGCACTTAAATGACTGCAAAAAAAAAAAAAGATCCATTTATTATCCTTAAAGAGGAGAAAAAATCTTAAAACAATAATACTCAAGGAATCTAAAGAAAGTTTTTATAAGGGATTAATGGTTGTTGCTGTTTTTCATATAACGGCAAATTAAAAGTAAAGAGAGAGGTGAAAGGTGTTAGTATCAACTCCACATATTAACAAAAATAAACTTCATACCCACATTTTTAATATGAAATGTCTTCTCTTTACACACAGTGTGATCAACTAGTAGAGTTGCATCAAGACAAAGCAAACAGTGACAAGTCAAATTCTACTGTTAATTTCTTGAAAAAAATCGAACAAGAAACACTTATCAAGGTCATTCCCTACATTCATATCTCTACTAAATTTCTTGATGTATCACCAATATATTTTTGCTCTTTTGGACTTTTAAATACAATCATGTCCATAAATTTAAGATAATGCAAAATCAGGCAAAGGCAGAGTTAGAAGCAAAGCAAATTTGACTTATTTGTAAAGCTTATTTATTAAACAAAAGGTAAAGAGCAAAAAAAGATGCTATATGTTTGATATTATTAAAACAAATTAACGATTTTTCCTCCCAGGAGCAAATTACAAAAAAAACCTATTTACAACAAACCAATATTAGATGGTCGGTATGATTGTTAATACATTGTATGTCTCCCAGACGATGAAATACAGTCCGTACAACGCCTAGGCATGTTGAGTATCAAATTATCGATCTGATGTAGGAGGAGGTTGACGGGCTGCAACTCGTCGGCCAAGCATGTCCCACACGTGCTCTACTGGATTCAAGTCTGGTGAGAATGCTGTCCAGTCCATACGGATGATATCCTCCGATTGAAGGCATTCGCTTACGATGTTTGCACGGTGAGGACGGGCGTTGTCATCCATAAACACAAATTGTGCGCCCATGGCGCTCCGAAACAAACATACATGTTGTTCCAGAATTTATAGATTTGGCTTGTCATGGCTACAATTTGAACATGCAGGTCAGTTCTGGAACCCAGAATAATTCCACCCCAAACGGGCACTTCTGCACCACCGTAACGGTGCCGTTCAAGGATGTTTTCTTGGTGGTAACGGGTACCTGGAGCTCTCCATATGAAAGTCCGGCGAGAATCAGACTGCAAGCTAAACCTGGACTCGTCGGAAAACATCACACAAGCCCACTGTTGCCGTGTCCACAATGCATGCTCTCTACTCCAGGCTAACCGCTGGCGATAGTGAGTTGCAGTAAGTGGAATGCATCTGACAGGTCTACGAGCATAGAGACCAATCTGCCCTAAGAGCCTTTTGGGTTCATGGCTATTTGAAAGTAGCTTGATTAGCTGACGAGACAGGTCTGAGGCTGTGCTCCGCCTGTTTCTTTTGGCAGTAACTGCCAAATACCGGTCCTCATTCGGCGTTGTAACTCTGGGGCGACTTGTGCTGTAACGTCTACTCACATTACCATGATCTTGGAATCGTTGCAAAAGCCTGGAGATGACACTCTGGGCAATTCCAAGTTCGTCTGATACTTCCAGTTGGATACGCCCACATTCCAGACGGCCGATAATTCTACCACGTAAAAAATCGTGCACGTGCGTCCTTTGTGTCATAACTATTCGGTTATTGCACTGAAATGCTTATAAAGCGCCTGCGAACAATTTTACTTCTTTGCCTGTATTCCTTATATATCACTCTCTTACACTCTCGTCATTGTGACGTCCCATCGGTGTCATCTGGTTACTTCCTGAAATTTACATATGATTCCTGAAGGTTTGTGTAGTGATTTTATAGGCGAGGGCTACCAGGTACAGATCCCTCTTCATCGGAAGCAAACAAATTCTGCAGCAAAGGAAGAAGCCACGGACGTATTTATACCAAAACCAAAAGTAAAGGAAACAACATGCAGCGACATTTGTCTACAGAAATAAACACATTAAAACTTTAAGTTAATAGTATTTTAAAAGCTTTAGGGATTGCTGGTTTAAAATGAAGATAAATTTTTGTGAGCATGTAAAGCTTAAAAAAATCATTTTAACATTAAAAAGTTAGGTTTATAGTATTTTAAAAGCGTTAGGTATGGTTGAATTAAAATTAAAGTAATTAATTAAACAAGATAAATTTTTGTGAGCATGTAAAGCTTTAAGAAAATTCATTTTAACATGAAAAATTTAAGTTAATAGTATTTTAAAAGCGTTAGGGATGACTGGATTAAAATTTAAGTCATTAATTAAACAAAATAAAGTTTTGTGAGCATTTCAATAACTAAAGATTTTTTTAACAATTTTAAGTCAAAACTGTGATTATATATCCAAATATGACTGGCTATTAAATGATTGTTCATTTCTTCTTTTCGGACATAAGATTCGTATTCCTTGGCTCGAAATCTTAACGCTGTTTTTGTTTGGCTGATAAATCTCAAACCACATTTGCGAGATATTCTATAAAGCCCCAGGAATTAAAGTCAGAAATAGAATTTTTAAGAATCAAACCATCGATATTACGGACAGTTGAAAAAAAAGACTTGAAAATTGAACTTCAGGAGAATACGTGCAATTTTGTAACTGAGAGAAGGATGGAATAGAATAGCAAAATGTTTACTAATGTTATTTCTAATAGCGGGATTTCTTCCTTGATTGCGAGATGAAAATTTTCTAAAGGCTTTATCGATGACCATAGGAGAAAAGCTCTGCTCATTCGCCTTACTTTGTTTTTTGGTATATATTGGTTGTGGTTCCTTCCTTCCTTGCAGAATGTGGTTTTTCTATATTTTATGATGCCCCTTGAATTTGCTGTGTAGATAATTGTTTGATCTCGTTATAAAGAACCAGGTTAATTATATTTCTTAGTTAGAAAATCTTAATTTTATTTAAGTCTGAATTATTATTTCAATGCTTTAATATGGGGGAAAACAGATGCTTCTACCAATTATTATTTATTTTCGCTTATTTAAATGTCAGTTTATTGTGAAAAGAATTTGGGAAGGGAGGCGAATTTTGCTAAGCCATGCTTTCGCAGGGTTGTTTTGTCCTTTGGAAAGTTCTAGAACAAATTTCTTTTATGCGATTAACCTTTAAGATAAGTTTTACGTGACGGGGAGGTCAGAGATTGCCACTTCACTTTCGCTATAAGTCATCTTGTGTGGCGATCGGAGTGTCCGGTTTTTGGTTAAGTGAGAGAAGGGTGCACATGCGTTGAGTCTTATTTCGGTTATTCAGGGTAAAACGGAAATTTAGTCCCAGAATGGGGCGCGATAAATGATGCCATTATGGGAGACGTGTTTGTGAAGGAGACGAAAAAAATTCGAGTTTTGAAGGACTTTACCACTGACACTCAGATTGAGTACTTGGTGTTCTTGTGATGAAGAAAGAGATACAGTTTTTGTCTTCGACTATTGCTTACGGCGGGAAGCAGTAACAATGCTCCACGGCCGCGTGTTTTAGCTAAGTTGGGAAGAGGATGTTGGGTGTTGATCTTTCTGAATTATTGAGCGAATTCTTCTGAAAGTTTTACATTATTTGATCTTCATTTGGAAGTGAGAGGCTGGACTTTAATTTTGCGTGACGTCTTTATGATGTAGCTGTTCTTGCCCTGATCTGCTAAGACAGAGAGCTGCCAAGGAGTTCCATTTGAGCTTCGACTTAAAACCGAAGGATGGAATTATGATTGTTGGCATCCTGAATAATCGAGAACTCTTTTTTTTGAAGTATCGTAGAATGATGAAAATCGGCTCCAGCGTTCTGTAAAGTTTCCTAGCTGAATAGGCTACGTTTTCCAGTGATGTGAGATACTATTTCGACAGCCGGGTGGCGAATTTTTGCAAGTTCTTCTCCAGTTTACCAGTGGCAAAAATTATCTTCAAAGGAAAACCAGATGTAGGCGTTCTCACTTGTTGAGATTGCTGAAGCGTTACTTAGGGACGTTGAAAGGATCGTTCTTTCTAACTTCGGGCGTAATTCCTGAATATGAAGTAAAGTAGTCTTCAGTCCTCCCCCTTCTTCCGGATGATATGGTTTTTTCAGGAATACAAGGTTTCGACAAGTCATTTCCGGGCCCTCTAAATGTTGTCTACGTTACAGATAATTCATTCCCGTGTATTCATTTTTTTGGACCGTAAGTTAATTCTTAAATATTTATTTGGACTATATTCTTCTTATTTAACTTTTGACTCTTAATTAATTATGAATGTCTGAAAATTCGCTCCCTTACGATTTCTTTCCTTATAGAGTCTAAAATGGAAAATCTTATTAAGTTAATTATGGTATAAAAATACAGTTTTTTTTTTTTTTTTTTTTGAAATTATCCTTAGTACAAATGTTGTATTTCGAGACGTAAACCTTGAAGAAAGTGATGTATTTTGACCATTCTAGAATTTATTGCAGTATTCTGGTTAACTTTAAATTAATCGGGTCATAAAGGAAAAATGGTACCAAATCATTAAGTTAATTAAAAATGAAATAGGAAATTCTTAATACAAATGTGAAAATGATATAAATAGTTTGATTAATCCAGATTGTGTAACTGAAATAAGTAATTGGCCAGTAGTTTTGCTATACTCACATACATAATCTATGCCTAACTGCTCACATGCGTATAGAACACATTGAAATTTGCTATATTTACAAATCAAGAGTGAGTTACAGATGTTTAAAATTGTGATTGGAATTAAGGATTTAAAATAGAGTGTTTCTACTCTGCTCATAATATTTAGAATAGAAAATTTGAAGATTAATATTTATTTGAGTCTCATATAAATTTCTAACATCGAGACTATTCACGTTCTTTTTATATATGCTGAAAGGAAATTTTGCAGAGAAATATCTGTAAAACGCGTAACATAAATTATTATTCCAAGGATTTATTTTACACAAATGTACAAAATCATTTAAATTTTTACGCCGGTTAATATTTAAAACTACGTTATTTGATAAAGAATGCAATTTAAAATTCTTCTTATTTAATGGAGAAGGTTTTGTCGCGCATAAGTTCTCAAGCAAATTCGCACTAACAAAAAAAAATGTTCACATTACTTAATGCAATATCAAATCATCGTTGTTTCATTAATTTTCAAAATAGAAACAAATACACATTGTTAAAATATTTTCTCAAAATTAAAGCAATTCTAATAACTTAGTAATTAATTAAATTAACGAGAAAAATATTGTTAGTTCATTTAATTCTCAGAATTCTTATATTCCATTTCATCCTTTTAATTTAGTCATGAATGCATAGTTTGTCTCCTTTTAAATTTATTTATTTATAATAATTTTATTCGTAAATGACTATTTTACAGCAAATTCCAAATTCAATCTAAAAGAGCTAAAATAAATTATCTGCCTTTTTTTCTTCTGCTCATATCTTTATTATTCTAAATTAATTACACTCTTATTCTTCAGATTTCAGCAATAACCCTTCATAAGTAAAGTAAATTTACTCATAAAGACAGATAAGCAACGTATCTAAGCAACATACCTGTCTCCTGTCCGATGTTGCTCTCTTGTTTTCAGTCTCAAATGATCCACCTGGAATAATATTTTGAAGTGTTAATATTGATATTAACTTGTCAAGCCAGGACTAAAATTTTGATACTGTTCTGTTACCGGGACCCAAGACTAAACGTCGCTAAACTCGCCAAGAGATTGGTTCATATGAACTCGCCAATGTTTACTTTTTAAAAATTGTTTCAATGCTTACTTTTATAAAAAGTAAAATAACGCTTTTTACTTCCTTGTACAAAGTAAAAAGGAAGTATTGTAATCGCGAAAAATTTCGGGTATCATATTTCAACAAAACTATTTATTTTGACTGCCATCGAATGCAATTTAAAGATGTTTTTGCATGGTATCTGATCATAAGGACAGAATAAAGGACTTCCTTTCCCCCAAAAAAAACATAACACGATTTAAAATGGATTCTGAAGAGATTTTTTTCGTGGCGTCTGTGCGTGCGTACGTACGTACGTATGTATGTATCTCGCATAACTCAAAAGGAAATAGCTTCAGAACGTTCAAATTTTGTATATAGGGTTCCTATAACAAAATGCGAGATGTGCATCTCGCATTTTGGTTGCAATCGTCTGCACCAAAAGTTTATAAATATGTGTATATATATATATATCCACTCTGCTACTCGGCTCAGTGAACTCAGTTTTTTTATTCTTATATGTTACATTCGTATAAATTTTCCATTGCCACAGGTGGCCTACGTGCGAATCAACTCGCAGTGGGTTTCGCGAAGAGATTTCTGTTACAGAATCCAACTACGAGATAATTCGTAAGATATTTTTTCTAAAAAAAACACATTTTTTATTTATAAAAAAAAACACATTTTTATTTTTGATGATAACTGTGCACTAGAATTTAATATTATATTGTGATTCAATCAAATTATCATTTCAGGCCAGATTTCTGAAAATTGCCGTGGCAGTTAACGTGTTAATATTAAATGTACATGTATAATAATTTATTAGCCGCCTTGAATAGTATGCTGGTTAGCGGATTCTAATTACTAACTGATTAACCCGATATGCTAACCGGATGACTGACGAGCAAATTTGAGATCTTTAACTGACGGTTTAACTAACGCGTAAGACTTGTTTGTAATTATTCTGTTTTAATTTAAGCCTTTCTCGCAAGTATAATATCAAGCGGCCCCTAAATTGCACCTTGGCCAGCGTTTTATATACTGAGGTAGCTCGATGGGTTCAGCCATTTCCGACGAGTACTTAATGAGCAAGTTTCTATTCGTTTAAAAACAAGCATTATCGCTATTAGTTATTTTAAACCTCTATTGTTTTTATAAATATAAACTATTGTACATTAATTTCACTATTTCTTTTGTTAATTCCATAACCAATATGGATGCATTTAAGAAAGAGTGGTAAAATATTTTATCATAATTCTTCTCTCTTCAAAAATCCGAAGCTTGATGTGTCATGCTTATGTCTAGTGCATACTATATATAGCAAACTCAAAACTTCTTTTTGGAGTTTATAAAGACTATTATTCTCAAAAGGTTTAAATTTTAAAATAACATAAATGCCTTTGATTTAAAAAAAAGAGAAAGAGAGAGAGAGAGAGAAAAGCCCAAGCTACAATTTTCTGCCTAATGTATATAATAAAAGATAACCGAAAATGGTACAATATTCTCGAATATCATAGGCTCCATTAGGATTGATATTTTGGACATTAGGGCTTAACGATTTTATGCGATAAATTAAATTCACTGTATGTACACCTTGCACAAAGAAAAGGGGACAGATATATCCCCGTTCTACTGGACCGATTTTTGAAATTTTACTTGCGTTTTCTATGCCATTAAAGCGTGACTTAGAATATATATTAGATTTATATATAGCATTCTTCTAACATAAGAATTTTGACACAAACTCGAATTATTTCTGAAATACCATAACATTGTTTTCTATATTTCGATTCTACGACTCACATTATGCCCAGATATTAAATTTTGTATTTTTTGTGAGAAATTTAAGCATTTATCTTGGCGCATTTTTTTCAGTTTGCGCCAAAAATAATTAATTCATTTGGAGAACTTCTTCATTTATAGCAACCTGTTTTCCTTTCCTTTTTGTCATTGTACACGAACGGAAAAAAGGTCATCGTTCATATTTTGAAAGAATTTTAACAAAGAGTGTAAACCACATTTGGCGTTATTATCGCTTATAACGAATATGCCGCATTTCAAAATGTGCCAATATATAAATTCACGTATATCTTAAGAAATTATGAACAAAAAAACTCTAATTTTTTGCATGTATACTTAGAAATACATCTACTTTAAGATGATGTTAAAAATTGTATATGTTATAATTCAAAATTCTTCTCGAAAAATTTATAAAAATTATTTTAAAATTAATCATAAAAAATGGGTGAATTTTATTTGGAATGTACCTAAATTTCGAAATGTGAAAGGAAGAACAGAATAAGTTTAATAAAATAAGAGATATTAATAAATATATTCCAAATTCAATTAACATGGAGGAGCTAAAATTTTGAGAGCTAATTTTTTAAAAATATTCTCGCGATTCTTACAAAACTTGGCTCTTTAGCATAATTAGGATACCAATGTGCCAAGTAGCCCATAGGATCGAAATGTGGAAAAAAATTAGTCTGTTCCTCCAGAAAATGTCCCATTTTGTGGTGAAATACCTATGTTAGAACGACGGTATACATAAACCTAACATAATATAGATCCTAAATCTCGCTTTGGAGACATGGAAAAAGCAATTAAATTTCGACAATGAGTCCAATGGAACGGGAGATATAGAAGCGTTCTTTTTTATTTTATGTGCAATGGGTACATTATTCAAGAATTTATCTAGCTAACGTTACAATAATTTGAAAATAATGTTATCCAGGAAAGAATTTTGGCATTTTTCTAAACTGCTTCAATTCAAAATATTTTAGACATTTACAACTGTAGCATAAATCCGCTGCATGAGCAGCATAAAATCTCAAATTTATTGTTCATTTTTCGTATTTCATCGCTCATTAAATCAAAAAGGAAGTTAAGTAAAAAGCTCATCATAATTCCTGCCTCTCGCGAAACGCTATTCTAATTTTACTTTTATTATCAAACTTCTTATAGAATATAAACATCTATACCGATAAAAAAATGGAAATTTATATAATACTCTTAAAAATTTCCTATATCTTATCCTTGGGCATTTCTTTTATTCTTTGGCTCTTCCTAAGCGAATGTAACAATATTCTGATAATAAACCGAGTAACTGTAACTTTGCAAAAACGTTAATATTAATTTAATAAACTAAGCCTTCCGGAACATTTTCATTTTTATAGGATAATTATTTAGACCTTTTTTTAAGTATCAGTTATTTCTTCTACGCTTTGTTTTGAAGTATTATCATTAGCTAGCAAGCTTATATATTAATTCTGTACGACATTTTTCTTCAGAACATGTTTTGAATCATTCGACGTGTTTTAGAGCAGAGTTATAGAATATTTTAAAAAAGCAGACGGAAGAAAGAGATAAACGTAGTATAAAGTAAAACAATTACACAAATCCTTCAATTTTTTTGTGTTGTGACTTACTTCACTTGTCTGATAATAACATCAGAACAAGCCCACGAAATTTATCATGGCGAAGAGAGCAAGATTGCATTTGTTGTTGGTAAGAGCCGTGAGCACCATACAGGTGACAACACGATTTCACTCTGTTTCAACCCAAATTTTGGTGAAGAGCACTCAGGGGGGACGGCACACAAGGGTCTCTCACTTCTCCTTCCCAGCCACCAACCTCTCGATAGGACTTTCGGCTCACCGTATATTTAGAGGGCCCCCATCGCAAAGGCACTACACATTTACAGATATCCATGTTATTCGAACCTGGGCCCACTGGTACCGCGGTAGGCTCCCCTAACTACTATACCATCTGCGCCACCGTCTATTTTTTTTTCTAAATGATAAAGATTTGTTACAGGTAACACTATTTGTACTTTAGACCTTTTTTTAATTTTCTGTTTCTTTCTTCCGCCTTCACCAATACGTAAATTATTTTATGCGTTTTTTTACTTATTATAAAGAATTCTATTCAATGTACTACAATTCAGTGTTGTTTCATTTTTATAGTATTATTATTTAGGCCTTTTCTTAAGTATCAGTTATTTATTCTACTCTTTGTATTGAAGTATTATCATTAGCTAACAAGCTTATATATTAATTCTGTACAACATTTTTCTTCTGAACATGTTTTGAATCATTCGATGTGTGAATTATCCTTGACATGAAGAAGTGACTTATGTTCTGGTGAGTGAATTTCATATTTTTATAGCGGGTACATATGAGAAGTGGAAGAGAAGCGAAACCTTTGTATGATACAATACTGGGTAACATGCAGAACATGACACCCCGTTTCCAGAACTGAGTTTTGATGGCTGAATAATCGATTTAGTGTTTTACTGATTTAAATACTCAAAATTCTCGAATTTCACAAGCACAAAGCTTGTTTGCATGTTTTCAGAACGATTTCGATAAAGAATGCCTTTCAAAAAGCAAATGTTTTGGAATACGAATTTCTGGCAACAGCTTATTATTTGGAATGAGAAATATCATTTGCCGCTTTCAAATTAATTTTTCCTTCAAAATGTCTCATCTAAACAAAACGAGGATAGAAGGATATGTTTCTGCACTTCCCGAAGGGAAATATTGATATTCCATAATTGGAAAACGGTGTGAAATGCATGGTTTTGAAATTTCTAAGTGCAAAATAAGAGCAACGTTATTAATCTGTAAGACGTATCAGGACTTAGTGTTCTGTGCATACTCTTTGCAAACATGGTGAATTACTTACAAGGTTCTTATCCTCAAATTCTAAGTCCTGAACTGGAACAGGGAGCGGAAGGTACGCTATGTTCTGATGTAACTGCTGGGCTGGAGAATAACTGCACGTAAAGGGATTTGAAATCCTCTTTTATTAATTCACTATTAATAAAAAACCTCCCAATTCGGGAGAGGTACAGAAAGTATAAGACCACACTTTGGTCGAACTTAACAATCAAATAAATTTAAATACTAAACCTAAAATAGAAATTAAATTAAACTTTGCTTCGCAGAGCAATTCGCGGAAGTTGGCCTCTATCTAAAAGGGTGCGTAGCAAGATATACTAAATACTACCGCACTTTAATTTATTTTACAAAGCAATCACGTAGTAAGCACTATGGCTTATAAATTTAAACTGCTAGCTGGTCAGGCGAACGTTGAGCAGCGTGACCGTGATCTGAGGCAAAGCTCTCACACACCGAGAGGTTTCTACCTCTGGCTTAAATAGTGCTTGGCTGAACTTCAAAAATTAGCATAAGCTAAAAACGCGCGCTTCTTCTGACAGGAAGTTGAAGCAGAGAGGAGATAGAAAAGATTTAAATTAAAATAAACTTGGTTAGTTTAACTAAAACCTTACAAACTTCCCGCCAGAATTGCGATAGTTAAACTACTTTGGTCCAAACGGACCATGTTGAAAACTAGCAATTCTAAATAGTCGAAAATTTCACTGTTCTAAACTTAGGCCAACTCTTACAAGGCAATATATGTTTGTGTAAAATACAGACGAAATTTTCTGGAACAACAATCTTCAACATTTTTTTTTTCAAGTCTTATTCTTCAAACAGTCTTACTCCTTCCAGCAAAATCTGGAAGGAAAACAACTTTAGTATGACATAATAACAGAATAATTCTAAGTGGTACAAATCCTTATTTTTTTTTTTTTGTGTAATTTTGCACACACACATTATCATTCAAGCACAATTAAATTCTTCCCCCGTATGCTCTCTCACCGGTGTTGGATGTAAAGCAAACCGCCATTGCGGGTTTTTATGTGTTCGGGGGTGTTCAACTCTTCCACCTACAATCGACTAACATTAGTTAGAACTTGACATACGAGACCTGAAAAAAACGCCCTATAACCAGCTAATCCTAAGGTTCTCACTAGCTTTATGTCTAACACTTTAAGTGTATTTGGTGGAGAGCCTAATTAACACTTGCATTCTAAAATAGTCAATCTTTAACTTTTCATGCATACAAATTCGCAGTTTGCACACAACATTCACATTAATATTGCACTTAACGTGCATTGCTAGCATAATATTATTTGTTACATTTCATAACACATTAACAATTTCATAGCAATCCTGAAATGCAAATAGAGGTTAAATTTCTAAGCTTACAGAAATATAGGTTAAATTTCTAAGCTTACAGCAAGTGCTTCCTATTCCTTTCTCAAGGTACTTTCTTGAAATATCAAATTACATTGAATTAATAGTCTACAGACTAAATCGTGTTTTTCAATTTTCCGAATTTTCATTCTAGACATTTTACAAGTCTTTAGACAAAGCGTCATACAAAATCATTTAGTTAACATATTCTTTTCAGCAATTCATTGCTTTTACAGAATTAATCTATTTACAAAATTAAGTAATTTTAAATCTTTAAGAATTACAATTTCTTTTAACAAAACATTTTACTTTCCATATGAGAACTTATCGCTCACTTGGCGTAAAAGTCAACCTCGCTTGAGGTAAAATCAGTCCTGCAACTTGCAGTATACTCAAAAATTAACTAAACTTTTGAATACGAAATTGTACTTATCTTATTATGATCGTCCATCCTTTTCTTGGCCCAATCTTTAAAACTTGAGTAAGTTGTGGCCTGGTTCAGTTTCCTCGTTTTTCGTTGTTCTTTCGGAGCCTGCTCGTCTCTTTTTCTTTTGAAATTCCGTCGTTGTATCCTCGGCAATTTCCTTTGTAGAGGAGGTTGCTCCGCTGGACGTTTGGTGGACTGGGCCCTTCTCTCCTGGGCCCTTGCTCGTTGCTTGTCCTGGTTCCTGCTGTATTCGGGAAGTTGATTCTCAGGCTGCAATCGACGTTTCTTGCTTCTCAGGCACCTGTCCGATGATTCCACAGTTCTTTTGGATACATTGGGCTTCCCTTGCCCATTCTGCTTTCTTCTCTTGGTGCGCTCGTAATTCCGTTCGTAGATTTGTTCACCTGCATCGTGAGACTTTCTTTTGAAACCACCTTTTTGGTTCTTATTTCTTTGTTGGGGGGGAGCTTTCTTCTTCTGACATTTCGATGCCGTTGTAGCTGGTTCCTGCTGTTTTTGCTGACGTATATCTTCCTGGCTAGTCGATTGCCTCGGATCCTGAAACGAATCTTTAAATACAGCCATTTTGCTGCGATTATAGAACGGTTTTATTTGGTCCACATTCGCTTTGAGCGTTTGACCATCATTTCTTTTTAATATAACCACTGCCCCCGTAATTTGTTCAATTGTGAACGGGCCTTCAAAACGCGGAAAAAATTTCCCCACCTTTTCCTCTGGGGCATTTGACAAGTTGTGTTTAATCTTCAACACTTCATCTCCCACATTGTACTTGACCTCTCTTCTTTTTAGGTCATAGTACAATTTCTGTTTTCTTTGGGCCATTTCTATATTTTCCGTCGCTTCCCGTATTAACTTTTGTATATCACTCATTTTAAATTCTTCTGCCCTTTCCTGTACAAAGAACAGTTTATCTAGGGGGGTCAAGATCTTTCTTCCTAAGAAGAGTTCAGCGGGTGTTTTTTGTGTAGTATCGTGTTTGGCGGTCCTAAGTGCAAATGCAAATTCATTTATATGGCTATCCCAGGTAGAGTGATAGTTTTTCACATAACTACGAATTATTTTCACTACATTTCTATTCACCCGTTCCGCTATGTTTGACTGCGGACGATACGGGACCATCTTTAGATGACGTATGCCCAGTTTTGCACACATTTCCTCAAACATTTTACTAACAAACTGAGGACCATTGTCTGAAATAACTTTTAGGGGCGCCCCGTATTTTAAAATATACTTATTTAGAATTGAATCTACTACAATTTTTGCAGACGCGCGTTTTAACGGAATTAACTCTAACCATTTGCTAAAATGATCCACTATAACTAAAAGATATCGGCTTTTATTAACTTTACTTCGAGGGTAAGGTCCAAGTAAATCGATGCCTATTATTTGATTTGGGAATTCTGATTTAATACTATTTAGGAACCCGGCCGGGCGGAAATTAACATAATTATTTAATTGACATGTTGGGCACGACTGGACATACGCCCTAGTAAACTTTTGCAGTTCTGGAAAGAAAACTGCCTCGCGAACTCTCTGAACAGTTTTTCTTATACCTAAATGAGCCGAAATGGCACAATCATGCAACTCTTCTAATACATTCAACCTCATGCTAGCTGGGATAACCGGTCTATATTCATGATTCTCATTAGTAGCTTTCGTATAGAATAACAGTCCGTCAATTAATTCGTAATTTTCGGCCCTATTTCTTATCGGCACAATATCCGGATGATTGAAATTCTCAGGGTCGGCCAAATAATTGTATATATTTTTGAACTCCGGATCTTTTTTGAGTTCGGCTATTACTGTTTCACGAGAATCTAATACTTTGGATGTTAACATGGCTATCTTAATTACACTTCCATTTTCATCTAAGTTAATTCTGCTTAAAGCATCTGCCACAACATTTTCCTTTCCCGGCGTATGTTTAATTATTAGGTTATATTCCTGTAATTTGAGAGCCCACCTTATTAATCTGGGTGATAAATTTTTTCCAGAATAGAGTCTAGTGACCGCCGCGTGGTCGGTATATACAGTTACTGGAGAACTTCCAAAGAACACACGAAATTTCTGTACTGATGCTAACACTGCGAGAGTTTCTCTCTCTGTTGCGGAATAGTTTCTTTGGGTTTCATTTAATGTTCGGCTGAAAAAAGCCACGGGCTGACCATTTTGGGAAAGCACTGCACCAATCGCGAAATCTGAAGCGTCCGCTGAAATCTCTAATCCTTTATCCCCTTCTGGAAATTTTAAGACGGGAGCTTGAGTCAATGCGTCTTTCAATTTTTGAAACGCCAAGTTGGCTTCTGCTGACCACGAAAACCTAGCTTTTTTTCTTTTCAACTTTAGCAGTGGCTCAGCTATTTTTGCAAAGTCTTTAATGAAAGCCCGGTAATATGAACACATCCCGAGAAACGACGATAATTTCTTCGCTGTTTTAGGAACAGGATAATTTCTAATGGCTACTATTTTTGACTGATCCGTTTCGATTCCCTTTTGGGAAATTTTAAATCCTAAATAACGTAACTCTTTTGCGGCAAATTTACATTTAGACGCATTTATCTTTAAACCAGCTTCGTTTAACAATGAAAATACTTTTCTTAAATCTTGTAAGTGTTGTTCTAGAGTACTACTCGTAATTATAATATCGTCTAAATATATGAAAGTGCTTTTACCAAGGACTGGTCTTAAGACGATGTCCATACATCTTTGGAACGTTGCCGGCGCGCCGGATAATCCGAACGGCATTCTAAGAAATGCGTACGTACCAGATTTCGTTATGAACGCGGTTTTGTGTACGTCCTCGGGTTTTACCCCAATCTGAAAATAGCCACTCGTGAGATCTAATGTAGTCATGTATTTTGTAGACGAAATATTTCGAATAATTTCTTCAATTATCGGCAACGGATATACAGGATATTTTGTAACTGAATTTAACTTGCGATAATCTATAGCAAAACGCCACCGCTTCGGGTGCGTAATCGGGTAATCATTATTTTTCTTACACAGGACAACGGGGCTAGCATAACTGCTAGAAATTGGCGTGATGATTTTATTCTTTAACATCTCTTTAATATGATGTTCAATTATTTCTTCTTTTGTCCTATCATATCTATATGGCTTTTGCCTAACTGGCTGAGCGTCCCCCGTGTCAATGTCGTGGTTCACCACCTGCGTAAAGCCTGGTACATCACTAAATAAATTCGCAAAGTGACTTACCAGACCTTGGATTTTCTCTTTTTCCTCTGCTTGTAAATGTTCCAAGTCCAGCTGCGGGGGCTTATCATTCTTCGCTTCAATTGGCTTCATATTTAATGTTAGTTCTCCCCCCTTGAAATCAATTTTTGCTTCTGCCAAACTAAAAAAGTCCACACCTAGAATAATACAAGTCTGCAGGTTACGCACAATATAAAACAGGATTCTTACCTGTTCGTTGTTGATACGCACGAACAATGGTACTTTTCCTAAACAGCTACATTTTTCTCCTTGGGCCGCTATGACATCCGTGTCTCTTGCACTAAAAATTCTGTAACGTCGAAAGTGCTTCTTAAAGAATCTTTCCGATACGAAGCTGCTTTGGGCTCCTGTATCCAAGAGGGCTGTCGCCGGTATGTTGTTGATTAGAACTTCAATCTTCGGCAAACTCAAATTCTTAACGACCACGGTGTTTAAATTGATTTTGGAAGGGTTTTGCGCTGCTTCGGACTTCTTCACCTTCCTCGAAGAAATCCCTCTTAGTTTAAATTCTTTTTCTTCTGGTTGCCCTCGGAATCTTTGCTTGTTCTTCTATTAAATTCCCTTCGTTCGCCGCTCGCTTTAGGAGACACATCTTTCTTCGGCCATTGCTTCGCCTTATTCCCGTAACTTTGATTTTGCTTTTGCTGCGGTCTTGGCGAACTCCACTGACTTCTTCGCTCAAATTGGCGTCGTCGTTCGTTGTCGGCTGTTCTTCGGCTTTCAAATTGTACCGCGAGCTCAAATAATCTGTCTAATGTTGTTGGATTTCTTAGTTCGATGAAATCTTGAACTTGGGGCAGTAGCCTAGGAAGTATAACTTGAATAATTTCAGGATCCGGGCGACTTCCATACAAAAGCTTGAAAACTTGAATTTTCCTCAAAATAAAATTAGACAAATCTTCTATTCTTTCTTGGTATCGGCTAAACAGTTCAGCTTCCAATCTGGCTCGATCTCGCACCACGGGAAATGCTTTCACTAGAGAATTCTTGAAATTTTCATACGTGTATGTGGGGCTTCCTGGTTCCCCCAAGAGATTCTTTCCGATGCACTTGAACCAACTTAGCGCTTGGCCCTTCAAAGCGCTGGTAGCAAGAGCGACTTTCTGAAATTCGTGGACTGGATATAGCATGAAGTGGGAGTCTAGCTTTTCCAGGAAATTGATTACGGCTGTCTTGCCGTCAAAACTTGCCGCTGGCTTCATGGCTGCTCGCATGGTTTGTACGATGTAGCCGAATCCTTCTATGCCAGGAGGTGCTATCTCAGGATTCTGGACAGGTACAGCAGGTGTCTCAGGTTCGTCTTCTTGTTGTTGAGGCCATCCTCTTCTTTTTGTGCGGGCGCCACTATCAGGACTTAGCATTCTGTGTGTATTCTTTGAGAACATGGTAAATTCTGTAAAGGGTTCTTATCCTTACGTTCTAAGTCCTGAACTGGAACAGGGAGCGGAAGGTACGCTATGTTCTGATGTAACTGCTGGGCTGGAGAATAACTGCACGTGAAGGGATTTGAAATCCTCTTTTATTCAATCACTATTAAATACAAACCTCCCAATTCGGGAGAGATACAGAACGTAACAGACCACACTTTGGTCGAACTTAACAATCAAATAAATTTAAATAAATTAAAATAGAACTTAAATTAAACTTTGCTTCGCAGAGCAATTCGCGGAAGTTGGCCTCTATCTAAAAGGGTGCGTAGCAAGGTATACTAAATACTACCGCACTTTAATTTATTTTACAATGCAATCACGTAGTAAGCACTATGGCTTATAAATTTAAACTGCTAGCTGGTCAGGCGAGCGTTGAGCAGCGTGACCGTGATCTGAGGCAAAGCTCTCACACACCGAGAGGTTTCTACCTCTGCTTAAATAGTGCTTGGCTGAACTTCAAAAATTAGCATAAGCTAAAAACGCACGCTTCTTCTGACAGGAAGTTGAAGCAGAGAGGAGATAGAAAAGATTTAAATTAAAATAAACTTGGTTAGTTTAACTAAAACCTTACAGACGAAACCCGCTTCTCGGAACTTCGATCTGAAAAACAACTTCAAATGAACACGTGAGAACTCAAGTACCGTTTCTAAAATTAGATGACTGGTAAGAAGAGGAAATCCACCGACGAAAAAATCAACTGCAGAGTCTTCAATTACATCTGTAGCAATAATAAATAAAATTACGTGTAGGGTTCAACTCTTTAAATCTTAAGTTATTACTTAGAACCCCACAAACACTTTACAAGCGAATAATCGCTTAAGGTTGAACAAAACAAGCTGAGACTTGAGAAGAGAAGGGTTTAAAAACCTTTATTATTCAGTATATTTACAATCCGTTCCGGCTTGGAACTTCACAATAAAGCCACCACTCGGGCTTGAACTTAAATACTAATAATTTGAACTAAAACTAGCTTAAATAAAGCTCTTAAATAATATAGCCGAAGCTATCACAATATAACTAGTTGACCCCTAAGTATTAATTGAATCGGCGAAGCCTAGCAAGGGCCTAGCTATGGCCGAGCATAGTAACAGCTAAGAGAGATGTGGTCAGAAGGCAAACGCGCGCTTGTCAGTAAATCAGACTCTCTCACTCTTGAAGTCGGTTAAGTCACGACTTAAATAGTACTCATTCTCATATGCATTCTCTCCGTTTCCGAATTCACATTCTGGCAGGAAATTGTAAGCTGAAATTATAATAAGATAGGAAAGATACAAAACTTAAAATAACTGCTAGAAAACGCATTATAAACCTTACAAACGAAACAAGATTTATAGCGTAAAATAAAGTCTAAAAAGTGTAGTGTTCATCAGCTTTTGACGAGGCATGTGGCTCAGGGCAAAACAGCTGAAGAACTCTATATGAAAACTATTAAACAGGAGATAAATGGAATACACTGCAACCGTTTATGACGTACCTAAAGGGCGTCAACAGAAAAAAGTCTAATATTACTGAAAAAGAAGAGAAAAGAAGAAACACTGCAGGGGGAAAAATAGTTCTGTATCTCTCATTCTACTGGGCCTATTGACGAAATTCAAATTGCATTTTTCATGTCTCGAAAGCGCGACTTAGGATCTGTATTAAATTTATATATAGCATTGTTCTAATATAGGTATTTTGGCACAAAATCGGACTTTTTCTGAAATGACATGCCAATTCTTTTCCATATTTCGATTCTACGACTCAAATTATGCCAAACTGCCAAGTTTTCTAAAAATCGCACAAGTCCTTTAAAAAACATTAGCTCTCAAAATTTTAGCACCTGAATGTTAATTGAAATTAATACATATGTATTAATATCTCTTTTTTATTAAACTTATCTTATTCTTCCTTTCATATTTTGAAATTTAGGTTCATTCGTTTCGAAATTTGCCAGTTCTTTATGATTTTTTAAACTGGTACTTTTTAATAATTTTTACAAATTTTTCGAAAAATATTTTGAATTACAACCTATAACATTTTCCCATCATCTTAAAGTACATGTTCTAAGCATACCTGCAAAAAAGTAGAATTATTTGTTTAAAAGTGCCTAAGATGTACGTGAATTTACATGTTGGCGCGGTTTGAAATTTGGCGTATTTATTATAAGCGATAATAACGACAAATGTGGTTAACGCACTCTGTTAAAATTATTTGAAAGTATGGATGATAACTTTTTTACCACTCGTGGACAATGAAACAAAGGAAAGGAAAATACGTTGCTATAAATTAAGAAGTTCTCCAAGTGAGTTAATTTTGGCGCAAACTAAAAAAAATCCGTCAGGATAAATTTTTAAATACCTCCATAAATTTCTCACCAAAATTTACAAAAGTTAATAATTAGGCATAAATTGAGTCGTAAAATCGAAATATGGAAAAACGTAGTACGTTATTTAAAAAAAATTACGATTTTGTGTCCAAATACCTATATTAGGACAATGCTATATATAAATCTAATATACATTCTATGTCGCGCTTTCGAGACATGAAAAACGTAATTTGAATTTCGTCAATCGGCTCAGTAGAACGGGAGATACAGAACCGTCTTTTTTTTTTTTTTTTCAGTGTACAAACCGGATTCCGTTATTGCAAAGAAAGTTTCAGTAAGGAGTTTCTGATTACCTTAGAATTATCTTACAACAGAAAATTACAAATAAGAAAAGGAGGAAAACATGTTTAAAGCACCTGAACATATTACCAAGAGAAAGTTTTATGTTCGATATTTGTAGAAGAAAATCCATTTCTTTAATCGAGGCAGTCTGAAAGAATGAAACGTCATCAAGGCAACACAACAGGTATTTCCTTGAAGAAAATACTGCACT
>KK114858.1:292981-304676 GCA_000611955.2 Stegodyphus mimosarum | reverse complement strand
TTGAGCCTTTGGTCCCTTGAAAATAGCTCTTTCTAAGCACAATCTACCACTACTGATGGAGTCTGGAAAGCATTTGAAAAGAAATGGAAATCAATACCCTTGAAAATTTTATGAATAGCACTTCTACTAAGACTGCCGGCATATTTTAGACGATTTTCCTTGCATTTATAGAAATATATTATTTAAATTTTTTGTGTTTTAAATATTCCATTTGGTAATCCTTATTCTTCACTATCTTTCTATACAGTAATTTCAAGACGATAAAGCTTTTTTTTAGTAGCGGAAGAAGTAGTTTATCCATTCTTCTTTAACCGCTTTCTAGAAGTCCCAGAAGGGCTCTAGATCGACGCTTGGACAGTAGGTTTGTTAAAAGTTCAATGGGCAAAAATCCTAGGATGATACATTAGGAGATTTAGTACGTATATGAGTAAAGGGTATGCCCTTGATGCAGATTTCTTGTTCTATTTTTTCCTAAAAATTAACTGTGGATTTTGACGTACAGCTGATTGCTTTCTCTTGATGCATTTCTACTGATTGACGTCTCTGTGGTTATATCGAAGGTGTTTCACATTCGAAAATTGGGTATAGAATATGTTTCTAATAACATGTGGAGTTGATCTTAGTATTTTTTGTATTCTGTTTAATTTTTATTTGTCGTTGTATCAAAAACCAGCAACAATCATAAATTTCTTTGAAAAACTTTCTTTAGATTTTTTTAAATATGGTGTAGGATTTTGTCCTTCTCTTTGATGGTAATAAATAGACCTCTCTTTGTTGCTGTTTTTTAAATATGCCCAAGAATCTTCTACTGTGATAACATTTTCCCATTTTTATCCTAATAATTGTTTCTCATAGAGGATTCTGCAGAGCCTTCTGCTTTCGGCTACATATCGTGGAGATCTACCATGCACATTACGTATTTAAGAATCAAGTTGTTTTGTTTACTTTTGTACCTCTTTGTTTACTGTTGACACTGAGGATTTTAATGATTATGGAACTGTCTTTTGAGTTCGAAGATTTTCTTTAAACATAAAAGTTCTTACCTTTTCAACATTCGAAACATTCCGTTTTTACGTTTTTTTCTTGGGTATGCATTTGGAACAATTTTTCCGCTTCAAACCAAACTTTGACTTTTTTCCCCTCAATTTTTGTTGAGAATATTACCTATCGTAGCTTTAGATATCGAAAACCATGGCTTTAACAGTGTTTTTTAATAACTAGATACGAATCATTTTCTTCGGAAAGAGTACAAAGATATCCTTCCATTCTTTGCTTCTTTACAAGAGCCACTTTTTACGAAAACAAAACTGTTAAATAGCTTACGCGGACATCGCTTCCAGCACACTTACAAACCTGCTCCAGTTACAACGGCTGCAATGTTTCAGTCTGAAGGTTAAGAAATACGTAACCACCCACCGAAATTCCGATCGTTTCACAGATGGAGTGTCTTAATGTAACCAACGTTCTGGCGAGTACGACAGCCTTCTAATTGATTTGGATATTTTTGGATATATATTTTGAACAATCTATAAGATATTTCTCCCGCTTTCTTGGTGTAGTGGTCAGCACCTGGGCGCGTATTCCATAGGTCCGTGGTTCGAGTCCCGGCGAAGGCGCTGCACATTTTTCAAGACTCGTCTTCGAAATAACCTAATGACTCTGCAGTGGCACCCGAACAAAAAAAGGTGGTGAATGATGATTCTCCACCACCAGGATTTGGCGATTGTGGCCCCTGATCCCCAGTCACCCTTTAAAAGGGGGAGTATATAAGGTATTTCTCCCAAGTTTTTTGCATACCTTCGTGGTGTAGTGGTCAGCACGCTGGGCGCATAACCAAAGTTCCGTGGTTCGAGTCCCGGCGAAAGCATTGCACATTTTCATCGACTCCTGCTTCGAAAAAGCCTAATGACTCTACAAATCTTTCTCCTTAAATTGAAACTTTAACCTTTTTTTTCATTCCTTGTGACAATATTATCTACCGTTGCCTTAGATACCGAAAAATTGTTACTTTCGTAGAATTTTTTAATAGCTAAATACGAATAATTTTCAACAGAAAGAACAGAAACATACCTTCCCTCTATTGCTTTTTTAAAAGCGCTATTTTGCATGGAAAAAAAACTCTCTTACAGCAGACGATAATCTGCACTTTCAAAAATATAATTGCAATCAAAAAATATTTTCCAAGCAAGTGAAGTCTTTTTACAACAAAGAAAACTCGTCTAAAAATGTGCGAACAGACTCTGTATCATTGAAGTCACTATAAAAACTTATAGTCCAAGAAAAAGG
This sequence comes from Stegodyphus mimosarum, assembly GCA_000611955.2. Lineage (NCBI taxonomy): Eukaryota > Metazoa > Arthropoda > Arachnida > Araneae > Eresidae > Stegodyphus > Stegodyphus mimosarum. The sequence goes on along the minus strand of KK114858.1, from coordinate 302,390 downwards.
CTATCGGATCGAATACATTTCAATCAGTAATTAAACGGCACCGAAATCGTCCAAAAAAACCTAAACACACCCTATAGTGTATGGAAATTCCCACTGCGCATGATAACTAAAATGTAAAAAATATAATATATTACATGAAATTTCCTCTAACGTGTTGATATTCTCCTGGCATAAATGTTTCTTTAACTTATCTTACAAGTAGAATATACGGCAGAAACGAGAAGAATGTTAAAATATATATTTCTTTGAATAGAAGTTGACGCACGCGAATTCCAGAAAAAGAATTTGATCTTTTTACTAGCGAAAACGCCGGAAAGAACCTTGTCCACGTTTCGGAAATATCCGGCTATAAATGCAAAAGAAATGGCGGAAAATTTTTCTTCTTCCTTTTATTCGAATGTTGTTCCTCCGTTGAAAATGCTGACGTAATGTATAGTAGCTCAATGCAAAAAAAAATTATTGTAATTCTCTAAATCGGATTTAGCTCTTCTTCGAAAAATCACTTGAAGGACCTAATAAAGACTATCATTTTTTATAGTTACAGAGGTGTTTTTCGGATTATTTGAGATATTTTTGATGTTGTTGAACATAACTCTGATTTAGAAGTATTAGGAGACCAAATTGTATCATTGTAACATCAAGAGACTGAATTGTATTTTGCCATTGTAGCTATTGTAATTTGAAGTAAAATAAGATTTTCCAAGAGCTGTCGGCCATGTGAAATAAACAAGCTGCGCGAGTCTGATTCTTAAGTAAAATTTTCCTTTTCCTTCACAAAGTACTCAGAATACAGTTGACAGTATAATACTCCAAACGCCATTTTTAACCCCATGGCTCATTTCATTCCTTCCGCTGCCCTTTAACATAGACAGCTCACGGAACACATGTTCTTGGAGGTATGAATGAAATTGTAATTACTGTCAGGCCCTTAAACAGGCTGATAAGCTCTATCCAGAATTGAATCCGCTGCTTTGCCAGTGAAGTAAAATAAAATGAATTCATGTTGTAGATTTATTACGTTTTCGAAGCAAGAAACTTGAAAAAAATCGAGCTCTGAATCCCCCATTTGCTACCCGTACGTGCTTCCAATTACACCACAAAGGCCCGCAGTAAGAAAGGAGAAAATACCCCACATTTTTTTCTCTTAACGGGGAACTGTAGGGAACTAGTACCCAGATATTAGAAGTAAGGAATTATCCTCCATAACCTTTTAGTTCGGGCGCCCCTGTAGAGTCACTTAGTATTTTTAAGAAGAGGGAACGTGAGACAACCAGCCATACCATCGCCGGAATTCGAATTTCGGACCTCCCAATTACGAGGCAACTACACCGTGAAGGCATGGAGTAAGAAGGGCAAAAATAACGTACACAGTAGAAAAGTTCAATTTCAATGAAACATATATATGCGGCAGGATTACTTGACCCCTTCATGCACCAATAAAAATTCAGAAAGCTGTCTTTTTTTCCCTAATTTTTTTACTGTTTATTGTTACTCAACCTGTTTTAACCTTTTTCTTTATTTTAACTCAAAACTGTAGTGGATGTAGTCTGCTGTACTCATATCTAAAAAAAAATTTCTTGAACGTATTTACTCGGATGTGCGAAAGTAATTTATTTCGGTGCACCCGAGTTAACTCGGTTGAATGCATTAAGAGGTTCAGAGAGTTATCTACCTCTTTGGGAAAGTGTTTGATTTTCCACTTCTGAAGCACAAAACAAATTAAGGTCGTTAATTAACAATAAAAGGTTTTATTATAAATACACAATTACACATAGGAAATACACGTTAATGCAGCTTTTCGCAACCTGTGTTTCACAGATATCCACAGATCACAAGTTGTTCCCCCCACAAGTCAACAAGTTAGTGGCACCTGTCCTTGCTATCTTTCAAGGTTATCAAAAAAGGGTCCCCACTTTCTTCTTCCAAACAAAAGAGATAAGCAGTAGGAGAGTGTTGCTTTCTAACAGCATATATACAAACGTACAATAGCTGTGCAAGAAACGGCAAACTCATGCACCTCGTTCATGTACGCACTAATATTTATTCAATTATTAACAATTAATAATATCCAGCTTTTCATTAATTAAGGAGATAAATATTATTTTAACTCATAGTACTGAATTATTAAAAATTTATATTCATTTTTAATAATTGATTATTAATAATTCACGAGTTCCTTCAACTAACATAATTCCCATATGTAGTAATTAATGTAATTACCATAATTAATCTAATAATTAATTTTTAATAATTCAATATTTTCTTCAACTAACATAATTGCCATATTTACCTGCGTATTTTTCACAATATTTTTCAATAATTTTAACGCCCGAGAACGGAGAGCGGAAAATTATATTATGCGGCAGCAATTCTCAACCGGTTGTATTATAAGGTATATCTCCCACATTCTTAGAGTGCCTTCGTGGTGTAGTGGTCAGCACACTGAGCCGGTATTTCAGAGGTCCGTGGTTCGATTCCCGGCGAAGGCCTTGCATATTTTTCATGACTCCTGCTTCGAAATAAACCTAATGTCTCTACAGTGGCGCCCGAACTAAAAGGGTTGTGGATGATGACTCTCCACACCCAGGATTTGGCGACTAGGTCCCCTAAAACTCTAGTCGCCCTTTAAAAAGGGGAGTATATAAGGTATATCTCCCACATTCTCAGCGTTCCTTCGTGGTGTAATGGTCAGCACACTGAGCCGGTATTTCAGAGGTCCGTGGTTCGATCCCCGGCGAAGGCGTTGCACATTTTTCATGTCTGATGCTACTAAATAACCTAATGTTTCTACAGTATGAGTGCCACTGGTGATACGCAAGACAAAAATAGGTACTACCCAAAGAAAACATTCCGGTGTTATCTCTTAAACAAGAAAATCGCAACTGAAACTAAATTTACTCACGGTTCCATTCATCTTAAAACTTTAGTAGTCAAAACAATCCCCGAAAACATGAAAATCGTTTGGAATCAAGCTGTGAAAACTGTTGATTTTATTAAAAGACGAGCTTTAAATTCAAGAGTATTTACGATTTTATGCCAGCGAAGATGGGCGGTGAACGTGAAACCTTTTTGTTCCATTCCGAAATAAGGTGGTTATTCAGCTGCAAAGTTTCAAATCATCTTTTTGAACTTCGAATAGAAATTCAAAATTTTCTCTGTGATTCCAAATCTGAACTGCAAATACTTTTTTTTAGTAAATTATGGTTGGCGCATTCAGCATACTTAACGGATATTTTTGGAACTTTAAATGAATTAAAATTAGGATCACAAGGACAAAGCGTTAATTTAATTATTATTAGAAATAAAATAAATGCAATGATAAACAAACTCGACTAATAATCAAAGAATTGGATAATAATATTTTATGCCTTTTCCACTTTTAGAAATTTTTCTAACCGAAAATGTTTAATACAAAAGAAGAATAAGCATCTGACATTAAAAATCATTACTTTTCACTGATAAATAATTTCAACATGTATTTTCCCTAGGTTTATGAAAAAGAAAATTGGGTTAGAAATCGATTTTGTTCAAATGTAAGTGAAAGTTTATCTCGTGAAGGAAAAGAATAATTTAGAGGGAAATTGCCTGTGATCGACATCTAATCTGACTGAAGATTTCAAAAATACCACACTTTTCGCTGAACAGAAAAAAAAAGAATTTCAAGGCATTTAAAATTTTATTTTAAATTTTTATTAAATTAATTTTTGTTAAATTTTTATTTCCTTTTCGCGCAACCTATTTGTGTGAACAAATTATTTCTTCCATGTTATAATTGAAAAGTAAATACAGAACAATATGAGATGTGGAACAAACGTGGATTCTAATTTAAGGTTAAAACTAATTGAAATAAGACCAGACATACAGAAATTGATCTCACTTTAAACGAGCCGAAATTTCGCACTAAATTTTACAATTAAAGTATTATAACTTAAATTTTGATAGTTAAAATGGTAACCAATTTTTAATTTAGTATTTTTTATGTGTGTGTATTTAATAAAAATAGTCAATAGCATGTGCAAATGGCAAAATATATTTCTTTTTAATATTTCTATTGAGAAATTGAAAATTAATTATTGTAAAATGAAGAGGTGATACTAAAGTTTCTAAATTTTTGTTTAGATGTTATGCGTTAGTCAAACGATTAAGAACCGCTGTTATACGATATTTTCTCCCTCCTTCCAGCATACCTTAGTAATACGCGTCGCATGAAAATAGCGTGCATGAGTTTATTTCTTTTATTTTCAATACGGATCTCGGTTTTTCTCCGTGTAGGCTAGGAATATTGTAATATTCATATTTCAAGTTTCGCTTATCACCTAGATGGCGCTACAGGATTATATCATTATAAAGGAGTACTATTGTTTCTTCACAACCGAACATGGTCGACGCAGTTGCTTCAAGACAACAGTAAATATGCTTAGTTCTCTTCATGATGCGTCATATATATCAGTTTATTCAGGAACGGCAAAAGAAAAATAAAGCAAAAAGTAATTTACGGTTATAACTTTACAATGGGTTGTGTCGTCAGACGTGATCAAGAGATGTTGTACCCCAAAACAAATTCGTAAATACGGGGTGTTTATAAAGTCCCGGACCCATGTTGATGTTTAATAACTCATAACATAATGAAGATATATAAAAACGTATGTCATTTATTGATGGAATAACTTATATATTTTCCTTTTCAGGTTAAAATATCTTTACTTTTGTAAATATCGTCTGCGCGTGTGGTTAATTTCAGATAATTTCCTTTTCCAGTCTAAATATCTGTACTTTTGTAAATATCGTCTGCTTATTAATTGCATTTTTCTCTCTTTTGTTTTTGGCAATTATTGCCTATTATTATAGGCCTAGGAGGATGGCCTTTTCAACAGATATGCTAAGGAGGATAGATGATGATGGGGAATTTCTGAATCGCATAATGTTCTCCGACGAAGCATCCTTTCATCTTTCTGGTATTGTTAATCGCCATAATGTGCGCATATGGGGATCTGAAAACCCCCATGAATACCGTGAGGCACAAAGGGATTCCCCAAAGGTTAATGTGTGGTGTGGACTAATGCACGACCGAGTCATTGGAACTTTCTTTTTTACAGAAAAGACGGTCTCATCAGTCGTATACTTAGATATCTTGCAAAACTTCGTATTTCCAGAACTAGAAGAGCTTCAGCCACATGTCTTTTTGCAACAAGATGGTGCACCACCTCATTGGGGTACCATCGTTCGTAGTTCTTTGAATGACCATTTTACAGGAAGATGGATTGGGCGAGGAGGTCCAATTCCTTTTCCACCCAGATCACCTGATATAACGCCACTGGACTTTCTCCTTTGGGGATTTGTAAAGGACAACGTTTACGGGAGGAGAGTGTCGAACATAGATGACTTAAAAGCCAGAATGAAAACCGCAATAGCCTCTGTGGATGCCGACTTGCTTGCCGGTACCTGGCATCAAATTGAATATCGACTCGATATTCTCCGTGCGACGAAGGGGGCACACGTGGAAGTTCATTGACAAGAGTCATGAAACTTTTTGAGTCTATCTAACCATTTATTTTATTAATTTTAATCTATTTTTATTATTTTATGAGTTATTGAACATCAAAATGGGTCCGGGACTTTATAAACACCCTGTATTATAGGAAAATATTTTTCCATATAATGAATCAAGCAATGTGGAATTCGTATGTAATATATAGAAAAAAAAACGCCACGATAAACTCCCTCTTTAATTTCAAGCTAGCTGTAATTGAGAAAAATCTTTGATAAATACTCTGGTTATATACTCACTGGTACGGTGTAGTGATGATACTATGAACTTTATTCGCCTTGTAGAGAGGCGTTTTGCAAGCCATATACCACTAAATTCTATTAAAAAGGAACCTTGAAAGCAATGTGCTGTGTGTTGGTCCAAAAAAGACAGCAATGTGAAAAAACTATGTAAAGAGACTCGCATTTGGTGTGAAGAATGTAAAGTTGGATTAGGTAGCCATGTTTCAAAGTTTACCTCACTAAAACAAAATTGTTTAAAAATAAGTGTGTAGAAGTAATATTATTAGTTGCAGAAATTAGTTATCATGTATATTTATCAAAATCAAAACGATCCTTTGTATGTGTATATTTTTATTCCATGCACGCTAAAATCACGTGACCCGTATTGTATGTTTTTTAAAAATTAAAAAATATTGTTGCGAAAAATTCGGCGGTTGCGCCTGTATGTAAGCTTTCCGGCATAGCACTAGGGTTGCCATAAAATAGTGTATGGTAGGGTTGCCAGATTGGCGACTTTATCGCCCATTTGGCGACCAAATCGGCGATATCCCATGGTCCAATCGGGAAGCTTCTAGAATAACTTCCTGTCGAGATATTTCTCGAAACGTGTCGAACTTAAAGAAAAGCTATATAAACCCTTGAGGAGTTGTTGAGTTAGTTGCAAAATTGTGAAGTGTTGCGAGCAGTGTGATTAGTTGTGAGAATAGCTGCTACGCGAGAGTTTTGTGAACGGAAAGCAATCGAGATAGTGCTTTGCCGTGAAGCTATCTTTACAGTATAGCTTGACAGTGTATTGGTGATTGTTCCACGGTGTTTATTAGAAGTTTAGTGTTGCCGTGAAGCTGTCTTTACAATTACAGCCTGAAGCTGTGTTGCTGATTGTTTCAGCGTATTTATTGTAGATTTTCGACGCTTTTAAAGGTAATTTTGGAACTGTGCTGTAAATAGTGTTTCTTGTAAATAAATTGTGCTTTTTATTGATCTGCATCGTGTTTTCATCGAATACTCTCAAATCTACGAACCCGTATAAACGCAACAATATGATGTATACACCACATGACTTCCTTGTACGGAATATTAAATTACGAGAATTTTGCATATCATTTAAACTTATTGGATTAAATTAAATCTACTTCGTCATAAACCATAATAGAATAAATGCACTTTTTAAACTTCACTATATTTGTTTACCATAGCGGCACTCTGGTGCTAGGCTCACTTAACAGGGTTACATTTCATTCATGTTATAACTCAGAATGCACAAAAATTATGTATATCATTTGAAGAATTATCTAATCGTTGCCACATGTTCTATTGAAATGTTAATAAAATAAATCTAAAATGATGTATAAAAGAAATTTAAAATATAAATAAAAAAGGAACAGTTTTTCACAGACGATTCAGTATTTCTCATTCAATTAATTCAATTCGACCAAGCAAAAGTACAAAGAAGCTCAAAGTATCTATATTAAAAATTACGGAGTTACACTTACTCGTATTTCCTCGAATAAATTCCAGAACGGATTAAGTATTATTTAATTTTCAATATCAAAAGTAGGCGTTATCTTTGTTGTTTTGAAGCTTAGTTTCTCTAAATTGGCAACAAATCCACTATTCTACTAAGTTTCAAATGCAAACAAATATAGCTCCTTTCGTAAACATAATTAGGCTAAGTCGCACTTCAACAACTTTTAAATTGTTGCTAATTCTACAAATATTGCGTTCTGATTTACTGAAGGCATAAAAACCTTAACCGGAAGTTAAGAACAACATAATTCAATAATTTTTAAAGCAAAAAATGCCCAATTTATCAATACATAAAAGTAAAAAATCTGAGTCTACTAACCCGAGTAACAGCGGGGTTGTATATATATACATATATATATATATTTATATACCTTTGGTGCGGCTGCTTGCAACCAAAAAGGGAGGTGTACATCTACATGTTATAGCCGTCCTGTATACAAAATTTCAAAGTTCTGAAGTTACTCGTTTTTGAGTTATGCGAGATATGTACATACATACGTACGTACGCATAGACGCCACGAAGAAAACTCTTCATAATCCATTTTAAATCAGTTTTATAATTCTTTGGGGGAGTCCTTGGGGATTTAATGAAAAGAGTGCTTTATTCTGTCCTTACGTACAGATGTCACGCAAATACATCGTTAAATTTCATTCGATACCTGTCAAAATGGATATTTTCTTTGAAATATGATACCCGACGTTTTTAGCAATTACAATACTTCCTTTCTACTTCGTACAAAGAAGTAAAAACTATTAAAATTCCTGCGTTGTTTATAAAGATACGAATAGTAATATATGAAGACAGAGAATATATAAAAAAAACCGCCTCTTTTTGAGGACCAGAATAATCGAACAGTACACGGAGTGTTAATAATAAGGCTAAAGTAACAAAGAAAAAAAATATGTTTTCAGGAATGAGTCCAAAAGGAGATCAATAACCTGCTATTTCCAGGGAGAGGATGAGAAACGTTAACAAATCCTCTGGTGTCATTTCAAAATCTGAATCCTTTCGGACAGTTTTTTGTTGTTTTGTACTTTTATGTAATCGGTTTATTTCGGGGTACAATACAAGTTTCAGTTAATAGTTCACTTGCATTCATTTTATGATTTTAATTATATTACAGCAGCAATATACTTTTAATTGTTTTATGTAGCCTAGCATATAGCCAAAACAGTCATATTTAAAGGTTAAACATTCCAATTTATTTAACTCCAACCGTATGATTAAACTTTAAATATATTGTAGGAAATTTTTGTACTTGATATAGATTACTATGCTAAATTCAAGAGTGAGCTTCTTGAAAAAAATAACAATAACAGAATAAAATAAGAGGAAAAAACACTGAAGCATATTTTAATTCAAAGAAAATAATTCTTCTCGGTTTTAATTAGCAGCGAGAATGAACTTAAGTAAACGAACAACAGTTAATTGCTCTACGCGATTACAACAATTAATATTTTGACTTACGTTCCTGCAAAAGAAATTCAGTGTTTTTTGTACCAAGAAATTTTGAGGTTTTATTAGTTTAAAATATCAGGTGTTAAAAAATAAATTAATGGATACTGATTCAAATTGCAGTCACGTATTATAATTACTTTTTTTGCACGAATTCTCAGAGGAAAATAATTGCCCCACTCAGGTTATTTAAAAATCTTTTAAAAAAAATCAGTTAAATGAGATTCTGTTTCTAAATTTTTTACTGAAGTAGAATTATTATGCTGTTCAAACAAAGAAATGTAACTAAAAATTAATTAATTCCTCCCATCTTCTTTTATTTTATTTCCATTTAATTTTTTACAAAATCTTTAAAACTCACAAGCCATATAAAAATAATTGCATTTGTAGATAAATTTAATGAATTATGCATATTTTATACACTTAAAAAAGAACGCTGCATGAGCATAGGATTCGTAAGTCATTTATTTGAGACTACGTTAACTTCTTTTAATAAATTGATATATCATTTTTATACTTACTTTCATAAACTGAGGAATTTAATTTTACAAATATATGTATATAAAGAAAGGGACTAAAGTAAAACAACAAGTAGAACTTTGAAATTAGTGAATTTTAACATTTATTTAATATTTATTTAATAGAAATTATAGTAAA
>KK114858.1:265325-292932 GCA_000611955.2 Stegodyphus mimosarum | reverse complement strand
TATATATATATATATATACTTATACACTTATTCTTATCGTGTATTATTATTCTAATATTGCAATTTATTTGAGACTAGGTTACATTCTTTTAATACATTGATATAGCATTTTTATACTTACTTTCAGAAAGTGAGGAATTTAATTTTGCATATATATATAAAGAGAGAGTGCCATTATTGTTGAAGATGTAAAGCAAATTGGACACAAATTGATAAGCATACAGGTTTCGACGGAAAATGCAAAATTTTACATTTTGGCTGCCAATGAATGAACGGTTGTCGCTACAGCGCATCTGATTTTCGCAACTGGCAGGATATTTAAGAGGGGAAATTACGATATCAGGCCATAAATTCTGCACTAATTTCATTCCGTGTACTCTGGTAGACAGTAACTATGCCTCGCATACAGGTGCGCGAACGATATGCGCAGATGTCAGAATTTGAGAGAGGTCGTGTAGTTAGGCTCAGAAGCCGGTTGGCCATATTGGCGAATAGCTCGATATTTGAGCAGGAGTGATGCCACTATTAGACGATGTTGTCAGGAATAGGTGAACCATGGCCGAACACAGCGTCAAGAAGGAAGCGATAGGCCTAGAGAAGCGACAGAACGTGAAGACCGAGCAATCGTCAGAGCGGCACTCACAGCCCCAGATACATAATCATCATCGATTGTACGTGCAACTAGTGCTTCAGTGACCGCAAGGGCCATTCATAGACGGCATACAGAAAGGGGGCTGAGATCACGGCGGCCCTTACGCCGACTACCATTGACCTATGTACAACGTCAAGCCCGTTTGCAGTGGTGTCGGACTCATTCGCACTGGAATGTCACTGACTGGAGTAGAATAGTCTTCCGTGATGAGTCTCGCTTTGAATTGAGCCCCGATGACCAGCAAAGGCGAGTCTGGAGACGCCCCGGACAGCGGTGTGATACCAGCCTGTTAGTCTTCGGGCAGACAGGCGAACAACCAGGAGTGATGGTCTGGGGTATCATTTCATTTCATAGTAGGACCCCTTTGGTTGTCATCCGTCGCAACCTTACAGCACAAAGGTACGTCGACGAAGTACTTAAGCCCCTTTGTGTTGCCCTTCATGTCACGCCACCATGGGCTTACATTTCAGCAAGATAATGCCCGCCCCCACACTGCACATGTTTCTACTGCTTGCCTTAGTGCTTGCCGAACATTACCTTCGCCAGCAAGGTCACTGGATATCTCTCCTATTGAGCACGTTTGGAGCATTATGGCCAGGGCCCTCCAACCAGCTCGGAATGTTGACGATCTAACTCGCCAGTTGCACAGAATCTGGCACGATATCCCTCAGGAGGACATCCGCAACCTCTATAAATCGATGCCAAGCCGAAAAACTGCTTGCATAAGGGCCTGAGGTGGACAAACGTGTTACTGACTTTTTCCCTTTGTGAAGCTCTATCATTTCAATAAATCATCCAATTTTTCTCAACTGTATTCATTTGTTTTTTTTGTTGTTGTTGTTGTTGTTTTTGTATGTGTACATCTCTTTCACCGATTTTCGACCCATTCGGATAATTCCTTCCTGGTGCGTGTTCTTTTTGTCTAAGAATGTATATTGATATATCATTTTTATACTTACATTCATAAAGTGGGGAATTTAATTTTACAAATATATAGAGAGAAAGAGCCTACAGGCAATCAAAAAGTACTTTAAAATTAGGGAATTTTAAAATTTATTTAATAGAAATAAAAGTAAAATCCTGTGTTAAAAAGATAATACTTAATTTAATTTTTTTCACTTGTATTCTCTATTTCTACACACACACATATATATTCTTTAGCAAATGCTACACAACTTTCCCACGGAAAAAATATATAGTTAGAAGGTAACTTAAATTCAGACTTATTATTTACTTGCCTTTTTGTGTTTTTTGAGACTTGTATATATTTATTTTATATTATTTTTTAAAACATTTGTATGCACATTTCGTGTCGGGGAAATACCTGCGTGGACTTGGGTTTCTAAATTACTTTGAATTTTTACCTTAACTACATTAACAATGTATTTGTAATTGATAATTTATTTCATGAGTGGATTTACTTTCTAAATTTCTCGAAATTCTTTTTGAAATTTCTCATTTAAACAATTAGCTTTTGGTTTTGTTAAATTTTGGTTTTTCAAAATCTTGCGCTATTGCTGAAAAGATGCTAGTTAATTTAATTTTTTTACTTATATTCTCTATTTCCACACACATGTAGACACACATATGTAGAAATTACATATATATATATATATACATACTTGCACACTTATCCTTATCGTGTATTACTATTATAATATTGCCATTTATTTGATAGTAAGTTAACTTCTTTTAATATATTGATATATCATTTTTATACTTACTTTCATAAAGCGAGGAATTTAATTTTATAAATACACTCACCTCCAAGCGTTAAGCACGAAAATGTAAAATGCAAACAAAATCAACAAATACTGCTTTGATTGACACAAAATTCGGCAAGAAAGTAGCATATATATTTATGCATAAAACAAAATCAATAATTATATACAGAAATGAAAACAATATTAAATTTTTGTAAGTTATCAGATAATGACATACTGGAGACTTAAACAGAATTATGTATAAAGTGAAAATGAACAGCATAAAATGAAAAAAGGACATTAACAGGATATGTGATCCCCCCTCATCTGTATACATAGTTTAAACCTTGTGACCGTGCTTTCAATTAGGTGATCAACCACCGCAGAATTAAGCAATCGTCATTCTTCTTGTAGAGCAATTTCCAGCTCAATAAGAGCGGCTGGAGGTGGGAAACGTGAAGATACACCACGGCCGAGAGCATCCCAAAGATTTTCAATGGGATTAAGGTCGGACGAATATGCTGGGCACGCCATACGCGCAATTCCTTCACTCTCCAGGTAGTCATCGACGATGTCAGCTCTATGGGGACGTCCGTTATCGTCCATAAAAACAAAAGTAGGGTCAACTGCTGCAGTGTACAATCTCACAATGGGTTCCAGCACTTCATACCGGACAGCCTTCATAGAACTTCATTTAAAGATGTCCAGGTCGGTGCGATACCCTAATGAAATCCCTGCCCACACCATAATGCTTCCGCCTCGGAATGCGTGATGTTCGGTGATGTTTTGGGACTAATTGCCTGTTTGTTGTTCATGCCATATCTTTATACACTTGTCATCTGGCTCCAGAGCAAATCTTGACTCATCAGTAAACATGACATTGCCCCAGTCAGACATATTCCAATTGACATGTTCCACCACTGCAATCGTGCCCCTCTTGATTGCACGGATACAGGAACACCAAATCGAGGTACCCGGGTGTACAGTCTACTCATACGTAATCTTCGGCGTACAGTAGCTGCAGATATCGCCTTACCAATGGACGCTCTAACCATAGATGTCACAGGTGTTGAGGTCGCTCTGCGATTCCCTTGGCTACAAGAGCAATATATCGATCTTCCGCGGGGGTTGTAACCCTTGGGCGACCGGCTACGGGCCTTCGGACAACTTTCTGTGTGGTTTGGAATTGTTTCCATAAACGTGAAATTACAGAATGATGAACGCCGAAGAAAAGAGCAAAATCTGTGATCGACTGTCCTGCTTCAATGCGCCCCACAACACGCCAGGGCTCAGATTCTTCCATTCATCTTCTGGAAGTCATAGAAACACGCATGTCTTGAAAACAAATTGTACGAAAGTATATATTAAAGTGTTAAGCACCTTTTATCAGAACTTTCAATCAACTTCTGTAACCCTTCATAAAGCTGGCTTCTTATAAGACTGCCTTTTTTGCATATTTCTTGACATAAAAGCGCGATTGGCTGTTACCTAACATATTTGCATACTTCCATCTACCTCTGCAGCGAATTGCATTCTGTTCAATTCTGATTGGCTTCCGGAAATTAGCATTTTCCTCTCCGTGCTTAACTTTTGGAAGTGAGTGTATATATATATATATAGAGAGAGAGAGAGTGACTAAAGAAAAACAAGAACTTTAAAATTAGTAAATTTTAAAATGTGTTTAATGTAAATCAAAGTAAAATACTGTGCGACTGCTGAAAAGATAATTTTTAATTTATTTTTTTTTATTTTATTCTGTGTTTCTACACACACATACACAGTCATCGTATATATAAATTCTAAATAAAAGTAATTATGAGTAAATTAAAAAACCCTTAGCTTGCGCTAAAGGTGCAAAGTAATAAACCAATAATTCATAATTAGAAAACTTCCGATATACCATCTCCAAGGAATATAAATTCAATTAAAACCATGAATAAGAAAAAAAAATTAGTCAATATTTCAATTACCATTTTAAATTAATATTTTGAAAACTTCTGTTGCTTTAAAAACATAACAGTCTGTAAAGAAAAATCCTTAATCGCAAAAATACCAAAACAAAAGCAAAAATTTTAAGTATTGAAAAAGTATCTATTGTCATTGGTCGCAGATTAATTGATTTGTTAAGGGGAACAAACCTTCACAAGTACCTTCACAAGTAATCTACTATCAATTAACAACAACTAAATTAAGTGAGAGTGTTTCTTCTTTCATCCAAGTAAGGACAAAATTATATTTCTGCCAGAGCCAGATGACAGATGATAATAGAAAGCCAGAGCCAGATGACAATAGAAAGACATTAGTCCATTTCAAGCCAAAATTAACTTTTATAAACAAAATTAAATTAGTAAATAATAGTAAATAATCTTTTAAATTTACGTTGCTCATGAAGAACACAACTAAACGATTTAGAAAATATATTCCCCAACACTCTCAATTTCAAACACAAAGTCAAAAGTAAAAACAAAAGTTATGCATTTTAGAACATATAAAAATAATTCAAAATCGAAAGAAGATCAAAACTCATCAAAATTCCTTCACTGAATATCATTGCATTTCCAGCCATTTGGTTTTAAAATTTTGCAGGCAAATTGTTTTTTTATTATATTAATTTCCTTCCTGAACATGATCTTTAAATATCTAATTAACTCCTTTTTCTAAACTTTAATTTAAAGGATTATGTCAATATTGATCCTCATTTTATTTTCAATTTTGATAAGGTTTTTATTTGAAATTCATGGTTTTAATTGAATTTATGTTCCTTGAAGATGGTATAACGAAGGTTTTCTAATTATGTATATATATGTATATGTATACTTGTACATATATTCTTATCGTTTATTATTATTGTATATCAATCCATTCGACCAGTTTTAAGAATAAAAATATATAAATTTTTTGTCTCATATGGAAGCTTAAATCATAAAACAATGTAACAAAAACAGGTACAATGTAACTTTTTCTTTCCTAAAAGCCTGTTTATGAATGTTTCCTGTTTCTTAAAAGGTCTATTAAGCCATTTTTCCTTATATCTGTCTTAGGAAAAATCAACGCAACTTTTGGAGAAGTCCTTGTTTCCAGGAATTATACATGTAGTTAGGAAGCGTAATTCTTCCTTTTCATTTCTTCAAATCTTCGAAGTACAGCTTCAGATAGAGGTTATTAACTTATCGTACAATACTGAGACCAGAACCTGATCCTTCAAAGTAACTCTAATTATATGCATTTTCATTTAAAGTAGCTAATTTCATTTCCTTATTGTAACTGTGACATGGCTTTAGGTATTATTCATCACTTTGTAGAGTCATTATGATTTTTGATGCTGGAGACATGAAAAATGTGCAATGCCCTCACCGACACGCGTAATGGCAGACCGCACATTCAGTTGAACAATGTTAAACGAATTACCCACACTGCGCATGCCCAGAAGAGAATCTGGCGCAATTACGAGTTTGGCGTAATTTTAAAAGAAGATAAATATGGTATATGGTTGATATTCTGTTTTCTGGACGTAAACAGTTCGGGGGGTTTAAAACTTGTTAGGTTGTACGTTGCCTCATTACTAGGTGTAAATATCAATTGTAAACTCCCCAAATTTTCGTTTAAGAAGGATTACAAAACAAGAAACATTACATGATGTTGTTTATTGATTATACTTGTGAGGAATAAAAGCAATCGATTATTTACCATGCGTTCCCTTCATAAATACTTTAACAACTTGTAGCATTCATTATTTTAATTAACCAAATTATTTTTAGTTTGTACTTTCCTATCGATATCTCAAAGTTTTAGTTGCTGCCCGAATTTAGCGTGAGCGAGATATTTATGCAAATCGCATATATCTGTTAGCAGTTTAAAAGGCAGGAGTTAACGAGGGGAAAAGACAGAGCCTTGGATTTATCGCCGTAAGGCTGTGCGCGCAAAGATTTCCTCTGTCTACTGAAAGTTCGCCTTCATAGGCATTTGCAATTACTAGTGTTTGTTAGTGAAATTCACATTATTGCATTTCACTAAGAGTTAAGCTTCCCTCGCCGTCCTACTTAAGATTTAGTTAGGTATTTGAATTTGTTAACACACTTTATTTCATATTATTTTAGTTCAGACCAAGTAGTGGCTTACTCTCAAAGTTCGAGAGTTGTAATTAATTGAATAAAGGGTCATTTTAAACCCTCCTTTCTGACTTTGGAGTTCTTCAACACTAAAGGACATAGCCTAGATTTGCTCACTGTCCTCCACATAGGGTTTCACAGCGTATGCTCACAAAGAAAGTCAAGAGATTGAAGGAGAAACCTTATAAACTTAAGGAATATATCTAGTTTAAATTATTAAATTAAAGCCAAAGAAATTATTCTAAATAACTGATATTAAATGTAATGTTTATGAACAAAATAAACCGAAATGAAATGAAACGGAAGCAAGTGCAATAAGCACTAAAAAAAGCGTCCATAGTTTTGCAATCGTAAAGAGTCGCTAAGGCCTACATGAAGAAAGGCTTGTGTAGGGTTGTTTATTTTTATTCGCCATCATTTTCTTCCACGCCAACGGTACACTATTGCGCATGCACAGTAAGCGAAATCCGTTAACATTGATCAACTCAGTGTGCGGTTTGCCATTACACCGCCGGAACTCGAACTCTGGACCTGTCGAATATGCGTCGAGTACCCTCCCAGTTACACCACGAAGACATTCGGAAAGAAGGGAGGAAAACATTATAACTCAAAAGCCAATTAATTTTTTTTCAAGAAATTAGCAAGAGTCAAAAGCAAACATTTCAAGATGTTGTCAAGACTTGAAATAATTCTTTAACCTTAAAATATCTTACTCTTTACCTTGTAGGTTGTAGTGTGCCCTATTATTGAACAAAATTCCTTCAAATGGTCCTTCCTTCTACTTTAAAACAAACATAACTTTTGTCATATATCATACATGTTAAAATAAATATATCTTGAAGAACATGTGAGACCAAGCGAGATGTGTAAAACTGTCTTAGCGTAAGCCAATACAGTTACGCGTCTCTAAGTGTTTAAATCATGTCTGGGCTCTGTGTGTGTGGAATGCAGGTCAGATCTTCTTCCGCGCTGTCCAATATCTCTGATTTGATAGACTATTAAACTTACAGAAAGTAACTATTTGAGTTATAGAATTCTATGCTGTATATTAGAAGCAGAGAAAACCTCAGTTACACAACAAAGGAACACCTATATTACAACCGCAAGAATTGGGAAGTTCTTCTGGGAACAGATCCCAGTGTCTCCTATCGCCCCCCCGGATATGGTATCGTTACCCCCCGGATAAGACTTTGTTAAATCAACTGAACCAGCAGGTCAGGATCCTTACACGTTCACACACAAACACGAACTGGGCCAAACATCTTTCATCTCTCTCTGGAGATGATAATTCCGTATGGAAAGCTGTATCATCCTTGCAAAAATGCCACACCAATATTCCGCCCTTAAAAGGCCAGAATGGATTTGCCCACACGGAACTGGAGAAAGCTGAGTCGCTACCCGATCACTATGCTTCACAGTTCACCATAAACAACATATCACACCCTGCAACAGAAACTCTTGTCTCACAAACGCTGACAAATGTTACTCCACAACCAGACACGAACAACATCCCTCCTGTCATTCCATCGGAGGTCTTCAAATATATATCGAAGTTAAAATGGCAGAAAAGTCCAGGCCTGGACATTAGGTTATTCAATTATGGCAAAGCACACGAGGGCTATCTGCCTAAAGGGAGGGATGCCTTCGTGGAGGACTTTCTAAGGGAAACTGGCTCGTATACACCCAGGCCTGGACAACATCTCTAACAAGATGATAATGTCAATGGGCAAAATCATGCTGTTCAATCTCATTAAAATCATTAATGCTATTCTTTCCCTGGGACACTACCCTTCAAGTTGGAAACCTGCAATAATATCGCCTCTACTGAAGCTTGGGAAACAGCCGACGGAAGCAGCCTCATATAGACCAGTGAGCTTACTGTCAGGTCTAAGTAAAATTGCGCGGAATATATCATCTTCCAGCACCTCTTGCAGTTTACGGAAGAAAATAGTATTATTCCAGCTGGCCAGTATGGATTCCAACGAAAACATTCGACGGTACATCAACTTTACCGTATCACGGAGATGATCTCTTCCGGGATGCAAGAAAAGCTTATCACTGGGGCAGTGTTCTGGATGTATTAAAGGCCTTCGACAGAGTTTGGCTGGAGGGCTTACTATTCAAGATCCACACCCTGGGCTTCCCAGGCTACATCACTAACATCATTAAATCATACCTCACAAACACACATTTTGTCGTTCGTGTAAATCACTCAACATCTACACCCAGAGTCATAGAGGCCGGGGTCCTCCAGAGGTCCCTGTCCTCTGTCCTGTTTGGGGCTATGCCTGCAAATCATCAATTAATAGAATTCAAGTTGTACAAAATATTGTTTTAAGAGAAGCGGTGAATGGCCGATGGTTCATTTGAAACACGGCAATTCATCGCGAACTCAACATAAAGGAAATCCAAGAACATATGGCCGTATTGACTAATAATTTTTATAAAAATATTCCTAATGTGCGGAATAGCACAATTCCCGTACTTCGGTATGATGTTAATGCCCCGCATAACAAGAAGCGCCCCACGGCAATCCTTAGACATTTACATAATTAGTTATGTGTTCCTGAGCCTTTTAATTTTGTTTACTGTAATTTCTCATGTATCTTTGTAATAATGTATGTAATATCGCTAGCATTCATTTGTTTACTTTTTCTTTTTTTATATGGATAATCATTTTACCAGTATAACATTTATATTAGCTTAATTACCTATACTTAATGATTAATTGTAAAACACAGTTAAAGGCTTATTAGCATTTCTTCTTCCCTGCCTATCAGTTGGTTTTTGCACTTTTTCCTACAGATTATCTCCGCCGGATTGGCGTTGTATCACAGCATTTGGATCTCGATTGGTTCATTTATCTTTGCAGAGAAACTATGTTTTTCTTTTACATCTCTGAGTTTAATGTTCTAGGGTGGATCAACTCTCCTTGTGGAGTACTAGGAACTTTAAATGCTCGAAAATCGTAAACATGGTTATGCCGGGATAGCGAAGATATTCGCAGGTACCCATTTCAGCGACACCCACGCCTGAACCGAAGTTTTCTCTTTCTGTGGTCATTTGACGCCACGATTTTGACGTTAACATCGAAGACTTTAGTGAATCGCATTTCTGTAGTTGAAATGCAGTAAATTTAGTTTTCCTTTTAGTAGTAAATATGGCTCCTGCCAAAGGAAACAAATACAGTGCTCGTTTTAGATGAAAAGTCATTCAATTTTCGAAAGAAAATGGAAATCGTGCTGCAGCAAGGATGTTGGGTGTTGGTGAAAGCTCCTTACGTGAATGGAAGAAAGATAAAACCGCATTAACTACTATGCCAAAGAATAAACGTGCTTGATGTAAAGGAGTAACGAAATGGCCTATTCTAGATGAAAGCGTAGAGAACTGGTTATAGAAAGTCACCAGGATGGATTAAGTGTAACAAGAAACAGCATCCGTCTATATGCCTTAAAGTATGCAAAATAGAATATAAATGAAAGCGAAAACTTTAAATCATTTCTGGGAAGCTTCTGTAGCCGATTTATGGTACAGAGTTCTACGAGAAACGAGAGTTCTCGTAGAACGTAGTTCACACGTAGCTCTAAAATTAGCAAAAGCTTCGCAAAGGCTTCCGAAAGATTTGGACAGCAGATAGATAAGTTTCCAAACAATATAATTGACCTATGAAGGCAAAACAATTATTTATTGTTTATATAATATATATATATATATGTTCCAAATATGGATCAAACTCAAGTAATGTTTGATATGATCGGAAATAAAACGGTTGATGTTAAACTAACAGAAACGGGTCAAATAAAACAACAAGTCACAAAATATTTCACCTTGTAGAGACATTAGGTTATTTGGAAGCAGGAGACATGGAAAATGAGCACTACCCTCGCCGGGGCTTGAAACACAGACCTCTTGAATACGCACCGAGTGTGCTGACCACTATACTACGAACTCATGCTAAGAAGGGGAAGAAAGACCTTATATATTCCCCCTTTTAAAGGGCGACTGGGTCCCTTAAACCCAAATCCTGGTGGTGAAGAATCATCATTAACGGCCTTTTCCTGCTCAGTCGCCACTGTAGAGACATTAGGTATTTTTTTAAAGCAGGAGAGAGGAAAAATGAGCAATGCTCTCGCCGGGACTCGAACCAGGGACCTCTCGAATACGCGCCGACAGTGCTGACCACTAAACCGCAAAGGCATGCTAATACGGCGGGAGAAATACCTTATATACTCCCCCTTTTACAATTTACTTTTTTAAGGGTGACTACGGAATAGTAAACCCAGTCGCCCAATATCCCTGTGGTGGAGAATCATCATCCACGACCTTTTTGTTCGGGCGCCACTGTAAAGAAATTAAGTATCTTTTTAAAGTAGGAGAATATGAAATGTGCAGTGCCATCGCCGGGACTCGAACCACGAACCTCTCGAATACGCGTCGAGCGTGCTGACCACTATACCACGAAATAATGCTAAGAAGGCAGGAGAAATACCTTCTACATTAACTGATTATTGTACACCGTATCCCAAAAAGTACTTATCAGGTTTTATTTTCCCTACTCATTGGCCTTTTGCATTATTTTCACTTACAAAAATTTTCAAATAACGCATATATTCATATTTTGGCATTTCTAAATCACAAAAAACTAATTTTGCCGAATTTATTAAATGTAAGTTTCTAGGTGTTTCGCAAGTCCCTATACTTATATCTAAGAAATTTTGCACTCTTTAAAAATATAAAACACAAAGAATTCCCGTACAATCGTACGATAAACCTTTACCGAAATATTTGGTGTTACAGTCACAACTAAACATAAATAATGTGTGGTATGATTGTAGAGTCATTAGGAATTATTTGGAAGCAGGAGAGATGAAAAATGAGCAATGACCTCGCCGAGACTCGAACCACGGACCTCTCGAATACGCGCCGACTGTGCTGACCATTACACCACGATGGCATGCTAAGAAGACGAAAGAAATGCTTTAAAACCTCAACGTCACTTCCTGCTTAGCGGACGGTACAAAATTAAAACTCAGGATCATTTTTAAGAGGGAAACGATGCCAAAATACACTTTTCCAAATCGTGTGATCGACGAATGTTTGGAAAAAGCTTCCTGTTGTCTTAAAGAATCCATAAAAATCTTAGTTTGGGATATATTCAGATCCCAGCTAACAGATTATACTGTTACGACTACATCTAAGAGAATATATTGTTACGTGTGTACGGGCTCGTAATAGATTGAATGCACGGAGGTCCGATGATAGGTTAATAAAATTTATTTAATCAAAAGGAACACTTCAGAGTTCTAGAATTTTGCACAGGAATACTCGTAAAGGTGTTCACAGTATCACAGGGTACAATCAGTAATTACACTTCAAACTACTAAGAACGCTAAATACAAAACAATGAAAAGCGCGTCTAGAGAGAAAACTCACCCGCAGATATCTCAGTTCACGCTGAACTAACAACTCGCAACAACGATAATTAAACAACTGAGAGCAGATGCTCTCTCCGCCTTATATAGTTTTCACCCAGCCTAGAGACATTTCTAGTACTTTCTGCTTATCAAAATAGCAGGAAAGCAATATGAGGATCGAATAACGGTTGCAGCTAATGTAGTGATCAACTACATTTATTGAATTACAATAGCTGATTATTACACTGATACAGGACAGGACAGGACTAAGTGTGGGAACCACCAACACATCGCCATTGGCAGAACTGGTGTCGCTCCTTCACACTAACCGTCTTGAGAAGAACACCTCCACGGGGCGCACTTACGCCACCCATCAGTGTTAATTGAAATGTTATCATCAGAGCATACATAACTTGTGGTACAGAGCATGGCCGGGAGATACAGTTGCTGGTGACAATGACATTACAATACAATACCATACATTGCAGTTAAAGGTGAAGTATAAATATGAATAAATATGCACAAATAAACACAAATAAACAAATAGAATTGAATGGAAAAGCATTAAACATAAATATCTTGGTCAAATTAATGTGGTATTAATGTAATGTAATTTGGGACAGTGTAATACATATTTGGAAATTGCATAGTGGGTGTCGTCTGTTTAAGTTGATGTGTATGCACAGTGTGCAGAGTCAGTACGGAGTTGCAGTTCATGAAAAGTTCATGGCTTGAGTCATAGTACATACATACAGTAGAGTTTACCAGTACCAGTTATGCCATTTTTTGATGTGCATAACTGTGGTCGTATTGTGTAGGTGCTAAATCAGTACTGGCCTTGATACATTAAGATATTCTATTGCATAAGATAATCTATAATGGCACCCCCATTGGAGAACTGGCGTTTGTGCCAGAGAAGAAGAAGAAGCACTTATATCAGTTATGGTGCACACAGTTCCAGGCCGTGCCGATGCAGTGTGTCAATTATGTTTTTGATATTAATGTGAACTTCCCGGTGCTTTATCAGGAAGCGTTTGAAGTCGGTTCCTGGTGCTGTAGGATGGCGAATATGATGATCCGCTGTTACAGTGATACAGGGACCAGACTAAAATGTCGCCAAATGATCGCCAAGATCGGCAGCTTTGGGTGATGTTCCACTATATTTGGCGACAAAAATAAGTCGCCAAACCGTTGGCATCTTGCCAAATTACCGAGATACTAATTTACAATGTTAAATGCCCTTGCCCCTGTATTCTTACTTTTCCGGCATAGCTTGTCTCTTGCAGACTTTTTTTATATCACATTACGCAGCGAAATACAAGAATTTCGCAAATGTCTGCACTAAAATCATCTATCTATGTACAAAATTCGTAACAAATATGTTCGTAACAAATTCGCAGCAAATACGTAAGAATTTTTTTCTGCTGATGAAGGGAGACCCATTTTGCCCTCGAAATCGATTGGGATTTTACAAAATCTAAGCCGAATACAAAGTAGTCGTTTTGCCCGTTTTAAATACGTAAGTGTTATAATACACATATTTGTTAGGATGCCATACATATTTATTTCTATCTTCAAATAATTTTAATTTCCTATGGGTTAACTAAAATAACGCATTTTTAACAACGCATTAACCTTTACTTCGGAAAACTCGAACTCACACGCAGTAGAAAAAGCTTATTATTTCGCCGAAACGTACTTGTTTGCCCAGCTTCTAACATTATAATCATTTAGGAGCAGGCATGGAATCCCTTTCTTCCGGTCATGTGTAACATTCTGCAAATTTGTCAATACACAGCCTCCGAGCGAGTGCATGTTTGCGTCATTACAAATTCCATTTCCAAACTATTGCTCATTTTCCCCCGCATTTGCGCTGTCCGGGTGCTACTATCTCTCGCTCCCAGACATGTTGAATTTTAATACAGGAGATCAAGGATGTCAACGCGCTATTTGATCATTGGTTGGCTATTACGCTGTGAATCCGTTATGTACTTTTCGCCGACAGATTAACTGCCGGAAAATTTAATTTGGAATGTGGTATGTTAAGAGCAGAGAGGCATATATTGGCTTATATGCGCTTGGATCTTTACGCCAACATAACAGACTTTGAATATAGAATTTAAGCGCGGAGTGTAAAGGAGTTGTTACTGGTTATTACTGTAAAGTATGACGAAGGCATCTTTCTCTCCGTTTAAGGAGCAGTACTTAAAAGTTGTACATTTTTAAACTCATTAAAATTCAATTCTTTACATCAGGAATACTTCTTCGTTAATGCCCTTATGCTGTCGTTGTTTTCAAAAATTATAAGGTATTTTCTCCGTCCTTCCAGCATGCCTTCGTGGTGTAACGGTTAGCACACTCGGCGCGTACTGGAGAGTTCGAGGTTCGAGTCCCGGCTAAGGCATTGCTCATTTTTCGCGTCTCCCGCATCAAAATAACTTAAAATAATTCTACAGTGGCGCACGAACTAAAAGGTGGTGGATGATGAGTCGTCACCATGAGGATGTGGTGACTGGGTCAGCTAATCCCCAGTCGTCCTTTAAAAGCGTGAGTATATATGGTATGGTATGATATGATATGAGGGACGCAGCCCGACCCTCCCGGCAGACTTCAAGTTGCCCTATGGCCTTTTTGCGGGCTGCGCCAGAGCAAACACCTCCAACACACTTAGAAAAACAACACCTCCAACACACACGTACAAACACACACAAAACAAAAACGCACGAAGAACATAATTAAAAGGCAAAATTCAAATCAAAATTCCTACTGCCAGCTTATCATGATTAATCTTCTCTATCTGTTTTCTGGCAAATGTTTCCAGTCTTTTAAAATCATTTAAAATATCGTAAATATTAAAAACATCATCTTTCTTAAAGTCGTTCCTGATATCAGTAAAATATTTTCATGTTTCCACATAATGCTGCGAGTGCCCGGTTCTTTACAGATGTCACACTCTTGTAATTTAATCCTTTTAAAATAGACAGGAAAACGGTGATGACCTGCAATGATTTGGTTAACGTCAATGTTTGAATAACATAAACCTTTTTTAAGTTTAACAAAATTCATATAACCTTTATTATATATGATATGAAGTATATATGATATTTTCTCCCTCCTTTCCGCATGCCTTCGTGGTGTAACGGTAGTACACTCGGCGCGTATTCGAGAGGTCCAAATTCGAGTCCCGGCGACGGCATTAATCATTCTTCAGGTCTCCTGTGTCAAAAGAAATCCTAATGATTCTGCAGTGGTGCCCGAACTGAAGACTCTTGTAATTTAAACCTTTTAAAATAGACAGGAAAACAGTCATGATCTGTAATGATTTGGTTAACGTCAATATCTGAATAACATAAACCTTTTTGAAGTTTAACAACTTTCATATAACCTTTATTATATATAATATGGAGTATATATGGTATCTTCTCCCTCCTTTCCGCATGCCTTCGTGGTGTAACGGTAGTACACTCGGCGTGCATTCGAGAGGTCCAAGTTCGAGTCCCGGCGATGGCATTAATCATTCTTCAGGTCTCCTGTGTCAAAAGAAATCCTAATGATCCTGCAGTGGTGCCCGAACTGAAAACGTGGTTGATGATGATCATTCACCACCAGTATTGGGCAACTGAGTACCTAATCGCCAGTTGTGCTTTAAAAGGGAGACTATATAAAGTATTTTCTTCCTCCTCTTTGCTTGCCCTCGTGGTGTAACATTACCACACTCAGCGAGTATTCGACAGACCAGGTTGATGTCCCGGCAGGGTAATGGCAAACTGCACATTGAGTTGATCAATGTTAACGAATTTCTCTTACTGCGCATGCTCAATAGTGTACCGCTGGCGTGAGAGAAAATACTGACGAATAAAAATAAACAACCCTACACAAGCCTGCTCGTCATGTAGACCTTAGCGACCCTTTACGATTGGTATACTACGGACACTTTTTTTGTGCTTACTGCACTTGCTTCTGTTTCATTTCATTTTGGTTTATTTTGTTCATAAACATTATATTTAATATCATTTATTTGTAATACCTTCTTAGGCTTTCATTCAGTAATTTAAATTAGATATATTCTTTAAGTTGTATTTAAGTATTTATGAATGGAACCCATGGTAAATAATCGATTGCTTTTATTCCTTAGAAGTGCAATCAATAAACAACATCATGTAATGTTTCCTGCTTTGTAATCCTTCTTAAATGCAAATTTGGGGAGTTTACAATTGATATTTACACCTAAGTAATGAAGCAATGTACAACCTAACAAGTTTTAAGACTCCGAACTGCTTACATCCAGATAACAGAACATCAACCATATACCATATTTATCTTCTTTTAAAATTACGCCAAAGTCGAAATTGCGCCAGATTCTCTTCTAGGCATGCGCAGTGTGCGTAATTCGTTTAACATTGTTCAAATGAATGTGCGGTCTGCTATAATGCGTCCCCGGCAGGCTTTGCCCATTTTCATATCTTTTGCTTCACAATTACCTAAAGGTTCTGCAAGCTGTTGGATTTAACTTATTAGAATACGCAGCACCAACACGTAGTAGCATTTCCCTAAATCCAAATTTAAAAAAAAATCATTTCTAGACCATTTTTACGTCGTGCAGCTATTAACTTATAACCTTGAAATAATACTATTACATGTGACTATTATTAACGTACTAGCGGAAATATCCGAAATTACCCGGAGGTAAAGTTTTCGAAATCCCGTTTCCGATGTATTCACAAAAAGCTGATAAAGAACACATTTGAATTCTGCTATAAAGGTTCTACACTGTTCTAAAGCATTAACTAGCACAGCGCCATCTGACTGTTTTAGTAAGAACTGGTCCTTCGCTTTGTTATCGGTTATGTGTTTTTGCGAAAATCCACTTTTCATGCTTTCTTCACCGATTTTGTAATATTCTCGAAAACCTAATAGACAGCAAACTAAACTTCCACCGCTCAGTTGGTATACCGAAGGACCCGGGTTTGAATCCCGGAGAATGCATAGATATAACTGTCCGCCCCTTCATAGGAAGAAACGGTGGCCGCCTATTAGGTGCCTCCACAATAAAATGCCACCACTTTCGCCCTTAGGAGTGGCCAATGGCGAAAAAAGACAAAATAGTGTCAGTCGTTCGAAAAAAAAAATTCTGATTTAAAGGTTCTGCACTTCTCTGGACTGTTCCACGCTTTTCTAGAAAGTAACAAACAGGGCACCACCTAATAGTTTTATTCAGAAATGATAGCAGGAGTACAACAACGGCGACGTGAACCTAAAACGGGTAACGTGTTTCAAAACTGAAACTTTGTAGACATATTTAGTTAATTATGATTTATTTAGTTAGCATGTATGACTTCAACCGATAGCTTGACGCAACAACGGAGACTTGAACCCAAAACGATACCATGTACGCAAGATGGCCATCGTGACTGACCCTTCTACAGGGTGGGGCAGAGCAATTTGCTTATTTTAAAATTCAATAAAGGAAAACGTAATAGTACATATATATGTTTAATTCTTTAAACAGCATCAAGTACAACATGTAAAGTTTCTGTTCACACTATTTAAAAGTTAATATCAGGAACATGGTGTCCATTATTGTCAACACACTGCGTTACTCGAAGTCGGAAGTTTCGTTCAACTCTTTCCAGCACATCGACGGGTATGCATTTGCTCATTTAAATTTAGCGTCCTTTAGCGATGGTTGCTTCGAAAAAGGTGAAGTTAGGCCAAAGAACACGTATCGTTAAGAAGGAAAACTTTGCAGCAGCAGAAGTGGCTCCCTTCGATCTAAAATGGAAACAGCTGCGCATGCGGGAAATATCTGTCGTCAAAACGCGCCAAAGCTCGAAGCTGATGTCGATGTTCGAACAGGTTCGACGGTCACGTTTATCAAGAGTTTAAAGCTGTGTGACTGCATTTTTTTTCCTCCATATTGACGGATATATAATCAGACATCGAACTGCGATATGTATAATGCAAGTTCAAGAGCCAGTGAAAGTGAAACTTCGCCTAATATTTCATCATTTCCAGGTCAAAGAACGATTCATCTTAACCCGTGTTCTTCAGTTTCCTATACACGTGGCGGAGGAGGAAAATCTCGGCCAGGTTCGGTTCATCACAGAGGGGATATTCTCGCCAACAGGTTCCGTCGCCAAATCCCTTAACGAATGTTCCATTTTCTTTCTAGCGGCGTAGAAGACAAACTGATTTGCATTACACCTATGAAGCCTTTCCTTCTTTACATAGGCGTTCTTTGGGTAGGGGGGCCACAGTCGAGAAACCGAGCCGTAAAATTTTAGCACGTTTGGTTCCTTTAGCATCATGGAGTGGTCGAAGGAGGAGCGGTCGTTTGCGGTTGAGGCATAATTTTGTAACGGTCGCTCGATCATCACCGCGCAACGTTCATTCCGTGCCCATTTCGATACTGCGTCCTGTGGTCGTATTTCTGATCGGCAATCGATTACTTCATGGGTAAACAACTTCAGGGAAAGTGGTGATGTGAAGAAGAGAAAACCTAAGCTTCCACGAACAGCAAGGTCACCACTAAACACAGAGATGGTAAGGCTTTCTGTTTTGCGATCACCTAAGCGTTCTGCTCGGAAACATGCTGCTGCTGTTGGGTTGTCCACTCGATCTGTGAGGCGAATCGTTCAAGAGAACTGAAATTTCATCCCTACAGATTGGCTATAGTGCAGGAACATAATCCACGTGATTTTATTGCTAGAGAAAATTAATGTACAGCGATTCTTGCAATGCCTGACGACACGCTTGTTTTCTTCAGCGATGAGGTACACTTTCATCTTTCGGAATCTGTGAATAAGCATAACATGCGCTGCTGGAGTCCTCATAACCTAGACAACTTCATCAACATCCCCTATATTCAGAACGTGTAACATATTGTACTTGAAGCTATTCAAAGGATTAAATACATATACGCATTACTTTTTATTTTATTGAATTTATAAATATTTGAATATAATTGATATTTGAATTATAATTGAATTTATAAATAAGCAAATTGCTGTGCCCCACCCTGCAATATAAAAGAACGCCCAGAGTTATCCCAGCGGAATAGTATGAAACGTCTTACGTAGACGTCTAGTTCCCTCTTGTTTTGTCACGTGAGCCAAGTTCATCTAGATCCGGATATTAAAACTATAGATTTTTATGATACGCAAAAACGTGCACACTTCTTTATTTATACACATTTCTAACATTCGAAAACGTACATTTAAAATCCCTTTTGGCTTTCAAAATGTAATTAAATTATAAATTAATACATTATAAAGAAGTATTTTTGAAAGACATTAAACAAGGAATCTTAGCTTCAATTTATTCTAACTTATTTCTAAATTAACGCATAAAAAATGTAAGTAAATAAATAAATACCTCTTTCCAGTAAAAAATCTAAATCTCAAATGTGAAAATAAGACAGTCAAACCTTGTATTCGGCGTAGATTTTGTAAAATCGCAAACGATTTCGAGGGCAAAACGGATCCCCCTTCATCAGGAGCAAAAAATTCTGCAAAAGCGAGAAAGCGAATGTCGATCATATTTATACCCACAAGAGACCAATGGAAGAGCCGATAGCGCCATCTATCGGCAGGAATAGTAACGAAAAATGAATTGTTAAGTTGGTAAAATTTTGAAGGCATTAGCCAAGGCTATATTGGAATTGAAGTCATTGACTAAACAGGATAAATTTTTCTGAGTGCGAAAAGCTTCAAGAAAATCCAATTACCTAATAGAACCCAGCTTTCTGGATAATTTTAGCAGAAACAAAATCAAAATTATGATTGAATTTCCAACTATGATTGGCTATTGAAGTTTTGTTAATTTTGCCTTTTCGGACGTAAGATTCATGTTATGCGAAACTTTAATGCTCTTTTCGTTTGGCCAGTATAACTTAAGCCACATTGACTCTATATGAAATAAATTCCAGAAGAATTAAAGTCAGAAATAGAATCTTTAAGAGCCGAACCTCCTATTTTATTTATAATCGAGAAAACAACTCGAAAATTAAACTTGTGTAAAATCCGTGCAATTTTGTAACTGATAGAAGGATGAAAGGGAAGCACAACAAGGTTATTAATGTTATTTCTGACATCAGAATGTGTTCTTTGATGACAGGATGAGAACTGTCGAAAAGCTTTATTAATGACTACGGGAGAAAATCCTCGGTCAAGGGCAACAGACCTTAAATAATTGAGTTCCTTAGCAAAAAGAGATTCTGCGGAACAAACTTTGAGAGCTCGAAATACATAATAATAAAACGAAGCCGTTTTTTACTTAGCCGGTTGACATGACTTGGCATGGGGAGGTAAACAAACCGAAAAGGGGTAACAGTTGTGCTGAAATTAGATTCATTTGCGATTATAAGAATATCAAGGAAAGGAAGTGTATTATCAGATTCAGTCTCAAACGTGAACTGAATGGCTGGGTCAATCAAATTTATCACATAAAATCCGGGAGGAAAAGTAGCTCTTCAATTTCAATATGTGGGAAATGGAATTCTCGAAGTCTAATTTCAAGGCATTTTAGTGCCTCTTCAACTGCCCTTTCTCTTGCGTCTTAAATCTCAAATGGTTTAATTTTTTTCTGCTAAACCAGGGTTCCATTTTTGCTTCCTTGTACGAAATAAAGAAACTATTATAATCGCAAAAAGTTCAAACGCCATTTTGACCGTTTTTGAGTCAATATGGACAGTTTTTTGCATGATGTCTCTGATTTTTCAAAAATGAATTGTAACATAAATTTCAAGGGGCTTCAAAAAGAATAAATACGTGACATCTGTACGTAGGTACGTACGTATTTATGTATGTATCTCGCATTAATTCAGAAAGGTTAGTCGTAGAACATTCAGCTTTTGTATATAGGACTGCTAAAACACCTACTTGTGTACATCGTTTTTTAATCGAAATCGGCAAAAACAAACGTATATATATATACAGACATACCCTGCAATTTTCACAATCGGTGGTCATAGTCAAAAACTTCCAGTTCCAAAAGTTTTTAAAATACGAAAATATTCCTGTTTTGGTAATGTCAGAATTAAAAGCAATTTAATTTTCTATAAATGTAACTTTTAATACGATCTCCTGGTTTTGATAGTCATATTTGGAAAAATATAAATATATTTATGCTCTTATACTTCTTATGAACTCGTTATGAAAAATAAAATACTCTTTGAGAAATTTATACTCATTATAAAAAAATAAATATTCTTGTTATACCCATTATCAAAAATTACTGTATTACTCGTTATAAAAAACCTCGTTATGCTCGTTTGAAAACACGTTTAAATCATTCATATTCAAGCATTTCATGAACCTTCCATCAGTTATGTTTTCAATTTATTTTATTGATTTAAATCAGTACTATTATACCTGTTTTATTCCATAGTAGCTGTTACATGGCATGCGTTGTAGTCCTCCTTAAAGAAAAAAGTGTTTCTCTTTTAATTCTGTCTATTGAAATGCTTTTGGATAGACAATACTTTTTTTCCATCTCGTGCGGCCAATTTCACCTTTCTACTCATACAGCAGCGTTCCTGGTGTTTCATTCTTAAATTTGAGGGCTCTGCAGTATATTATGTATATTATAATTTATCCATCTTTTCAACCACCACCACTTGGATGAAGACTGTAATCCTAATTTGCGCCGTAATCGAAAGCACCAAAATTTAAAGCATAGCGCATTGATCGTCTAGATCCAGCAATTCCTACTCGAATATTTTCCAGTCTTTCTTCCCGTTGCTCGTTCGATTGAAACGAACTTGCTTGAACAGTAGGATCTCGAAAGGTTTCCAGTCTTGCTTCCTGTTGCCAGTTTATTTCTGAAGCTCGTGACGCCATTTTATAGTGCTTAAGATTCAAATGGAGTAAGCGATTTTCGCTCCAGCATAATTGATTTTCAAATGGCATAATTGATTTTTTACAGCAAAAGTAACGCTTTGTGACGACTATTACAAATTCACTTTCAAAAGCAAAGAAAACGCATGGGCTGCAACAACGCGTATGTTAATGCGTTCGTGGTATTCCGTGAAAAATTAAATCTTTGACGCTTTGCTAAACGATAATACGCTTTGAAATACTTTAATTTAGGCAGTGCAATATTTTTCTCTTAAGCAGCCAAGTTTTTTAATTAAATCCCAAACAAATTAATATAATTGCGTTAACACAATTTTTTTATATCACCGAGTATTCTGATTAAATTTGAAACGTATATATCTTACGCCTTTGCAGAGTGGCAATGCGAAGCTTTCAGATCTCGGAGTTTTTAATCAGAAATTCGTTAAATTCGAGCAAAATATATGTATATTAAATTGTTTTCGGAAAACCCGTGGACGTCTACCTTTCCCAGAACCCAGAAAAAAACTGTAGAAAATTTGGGGACGATAGTTGTAGTAGTAACTGAGTGTATCGCGAACAAGGAAACAAACTCACAAACAGACATTCTCCTTTATATATATATATATAGAAAACATTGAGTGCAATATGAAATAAAAGCAAAGCAATTATATTGTATAGATAGTAGGCTATTTCGAAGCAGGAGAGAGGAAAAATGAGCAATGCCCTCGCCAGGACTCGAACCACGGACCTCTTGAATACGCGCCGAGGATGTTGACTACTACATGACGAAGGCATGCTGCCGGGAGAAATACCTTATATACCTCCTTTTTAAAGGGCGACTGGGAATTATGGGACCCTGATGGTACAAAATCATCCTCCGCCACCGTTTTGCTCGGGCACTACTCTAGAGACATTAAGTTATTTCTAAATAGGAAATGTAAAAAATGAGCAATGCCGTTTCCGGGACTCGAACCACGGACCTCTCGAATACGCACCGAGTGTGCTGAGCACTGCACCACGAAGGCTTGCTATGAACGCGGGAAAAATACCTTATAATATTTATACTACACGAAACTTGTTCATGGAAAAGCGTGATACCTAATATTAGGTATCTCTAGAAACGTGGGATCAAATATTTCCAATGTGTGTTTCAAACAAAAAACTCATTTGGAAACCACCTAAGCAGAGAAAATTTGCCATAGAAATTATTCTTGGGAACAAATAGTTTTTAAAAAACGTACAATGAAAATTTTAATCTACAAATAATAGAAATTATGTTTACACTAAAATTATATTGATGAAAATTTATACTATAGTTACTTTAAAGAGTTGTTAATTTTACGAAATTTAGAAAATCACTTTTCGTGTTAAATAAGAAAGCGAAGAAATTAGTACTTCTTGATAATTTTGAAAGCAAATGTAACATTAAATATCTTACCAAATTATTCTAAAGTTCTACTAATTAACT
This sequence comes from Stegodyphus mimosarum, assembly GCA_000611955.2. NCBI lineage: Eukaryota > Metazoa > Arthropoda > Arachnida > Araneae > Eresidae > Stegodyphus > Stegodyphus mimosarum. The sequence continues at coordinate 269,750 of KK114858.1, read as the reverse complement.
TTCATACATGTTTTGCTTAAAGATCTGGTATACTTAAGAATCTCCTCACAGATCAAGTATTCTTAAGATTTAAGTTTCGCCAGACCCCTTTATACCTCGAGGTAATCTATAATGCAAGGTGCATATCTCAAAGAAACTATTGAAAGGGAAGCAACTCTCTATCTCCTTCCTAGAATACTTATAATAATGCGACTAACTCCTCGAGGCAAAAGAAGCAGTTTTCTTCCTGTCTCAGTTTCGGATATGCATCTTTTCTAGAATAACTACTCCTAAATTAGGTTTAAAGTTGAAGACTTGCTTTCAAATAAGGCAGTTCTAAGATTTTTAGCACTTCTAATAACTGTCTAATTGACTGATGCTCTAAAAATAGTAAGTTTAATATTAAAGTTTGTAGAGACTATCTTTTAAAAAGCAGGAGAGATGAAAAATGAGAACGCCTTCGCCGGGACTCGAACCACGGACCTCTTGAATAGGCGCCGAGCATACTGACTATTACACTAGGAAGGCATGCTAAGTAGGCGGGAGAAATACCTTATATACTCCACCTTTTAAAGAGCGACTGGGGATTAGGGGACCCAATCGCGAAATCCTGGCGGTGGAGAATCAGCATCCACCTTATATTTGTTCGGGCACCGCTGTAAAGTTATTAGATATTTTTAGATAGCAAGTGATGGAAAAAAGCGCAATGCGCTAGCCGGAACTAGAAAGTCAAACCTCTCGAATACTCGCCGAGTGTGCTGGCCATTACACCATAAAGCCATGCTAAGAAAGAGAGAGAAATACCTTATAAGTTATTAAAAATTCGTAAACTCCCTGAAGACAGTAATATGCGGTAAATGTGAGAAATTTCAAATTATCGAAACGTTCGTTCTATGTGACACATACATTTATTTTTGCATGTTAGGTATTTTATACACTGTATCGAGATGAGAGGCAAGCAAAGTAAACATAACTTTCTCTACTGAAACCGTAGGTGATGTTACCTTCTAAATTGAAGAAAGCGATAAATCAAATTATCTAACGTTCTGTTTAATAGCATGAAGTTTTAAACTAAATTTTCTATATGAATTCACAAATACGAGGATAAATCTGAAAATTTTTAACAAAGCTAAATCGTACAGGTTAATTATACCAAGTCTTATTTCTGTTCATAGTAATCCCCTCCAGCATCAGTGGACTTCTGCAGGCAAACTTTCCAAAGATTGAATACTTCAGACTATCCATTTCTTTGAATCGATGAAAAATATGTTTCTAAAGTTCAATCAGTCTCATCTGCGGAATGGAAACAAAGGTAACGTAATCTTCGTTTCAGTTTTAAAAAAACAGCAAAATTTCACTCACAGAAAGATCAGAAGAACAGGGCGCATATTCTATAACTTTGATGTCTTTTTGTTCGAGAAATTTGATCATCAGTCATGCTGAATGAGAAGATGCATTATCAAGGGGAAGAATGAGCCTCTTAATATTCAAATTTTGAAGACTTTCTCAGAGACACTTAGCGGTATACTAGTCAGCTGTAGCAAATGGATTTGACTACTCGTATACTTCTGAAGAAAATGGAACATATTACATTTTTCAGTGTCAAGACGCAAGAGGAACACGCTGACGTGGAAAATAAAACAAGCAAATCGACAACGTTGTATTCGGAGTAGATTTTGTAAAATCCCAATCGATTTCCAGGGTAAAACGAGTCCCTCTTCATTAGGAGCAAAAAATTATGCAAAAGCGAGAAAGCGAATGTCGATCATATTTATACCCTGCAAGCGATCAGTGGAAGAGCCTATAGCGCCATCTGTTGGCAGAAATAGTAAAGAGAAATGAGGAGTTAAGTTAGTAGAATTTTGAAGGCGTTAGGCAAGACTGGATTGAAGTCATTCACTAAACAGGATAAATGTTTGTGAATGTGAAAAGCTTCAAGTTATAAATCACAATTTTGATTTTGGGAAATTAAATCACAATTTTGATTTGGGTTCTGCTAATATTATCCAGAAAGCTTGTTCTATTAGGGAACTGGATTTTCTTGAAGCTTCAAGATATAAATCACAATTTTGATTTTGGGAAATTCAATCACTATTTTGATTTTGGGAAATTCAATCACTATTTTGATTTTGGTTCTGCTAATATTATCCAGAAAGCTTGTTCTATTAGGGAACTGGATTTTCTTGAAACTTCAAGATATAAATCACAATTTTGATTTTGGGAAATTCAATCACAATTTTGATTTTGGTTCTGCTAATATTATCCAGAAAGCTGGTTCTATTAGGGAACTGGATTTTCATTGAAGCTTTTCACACTCACAAAAATGTATCCTGCTTTCAAAATTCTACTAACCCCTCATTTTTTGTCAGTTAATCTTTGCTCTCCTATTCTAAACTTATGAAATCTTCTAGCTTTGTATTTAGTTATACGTAATTGTAAACAAAGTTTGAGAAACATTTGAGGAATTTTAATGTCAAAATAACTCTGCCAGTTCACTACTAGTCCGAGGGTAAGCACGTAAAAGCTGTTTCTCTGCCGAAAGAATAACCCTGCAAAGAAAACAACTATAACAGAACCATTGCTCAGTCTGGGGAAAAAAGTGAGAATTTTTACTTCTCCTTTCCCCTAAGAAATTCTGACTTCGTTAGGACAAACTGTTTATAAAATAGGATGTAAAAATTTAAGATATAAAAAATGAATTCTCGTAAATTCCAAACTTCAGAAGATGCTCAACATACCCTTAATTCTTGTAAAAATGAAATACTTTTTCTCATATCGTTGTAATTAAGTCGCTCTAGATTAAATAGGAAAAGAGAAGATTCAAAAAGAAATTATGATGGTTCTTTTCCCTCAGAATATGCTCTTAAAAGCACGTTTGAAGAAGAAGTGAAAATACTCTTTAATGAAAACATTCTTTGATGTTTCTCAGTTAACAAGGACTATCTTATATTTATTTAATTTAACGTAAAGGGCAGTTGAAGAAATTTTGGATATTTAGATTAGAGTTACGAAATGCTTTTTATTTAAGGCATTTCAGAAATGGAAACCTGTGGCTTACTCATAGCCTGACATTTATTTATTTATTTTATTTTTATTGTTTTATTTTTATTAGTCCAAAGGAGCTTTGTCCCTGAGGGACTTTTGTTTTCGTTTTGCGATTTTGCGTCGAATCACTCTGAATGACCTTTTCACTTCTCATATTGTTGCCACCAAATATTATCTCCCTGTGTTATATTTGAGGAAATTAAATAATGAAGAATCTTTATAAATGTATGTTTCTCGCATTGTGATAAAAAAAGTTACCTAGAGCCATCGAATTTTGAAGGACGTAATACTACCGCGAATGGAAGCCCAAACTGGAATTTGTTTTATTATCCATTTCATATTTTGTAAAATTTTAACAAATTTTTGATTAACAATCTCAAGAATTTCAAATCGAGCAATGGCAACATCACACAGAAAAAACATTTTTATCTCCAGCGCGCTAGACTATGTATCGTAAATTCTAAAGATATGCTCAATTTAAAATTATTTTGAGATATCGCTCTTTTATTTGAACTGAATTTTATAATTTAAGTGCGAAACAAATTATATTTAATAAACAAAGGTGACACTCAAAATGTTAAAGAAACGCCCCTTTGGACGTAATTTGAAATCTGAAACCTTTCAGATCTTCTTTTTATTTATTTATTTACTTATTGTTTTTGTTTATCAATAATTATTTTGCCATACTATCGAGGACAGCGTGTCCTTCAAACTCCATGCAAGTAAAACAGTAACTTACTAATAGCCTTAATTTACAGTTTCTTAAAGAAACTTACTGTAATTTGTTTGTCTTCTTTCGGGTCGGAAGTATACCTCCACAATATAAAAAACAAATTTACATTCTTACAAATTGTCACTAGTTTATTGCAAACAATATATAACTACATACAGAGGCAGATTGGTTTCCTTTAGTCTAAGCATTCTAAGTTAATCAGTTGACAATATTCCCCTTTGCATTAAAGCTCTTTCAAAGCGAAGTCGCCCGAATGGCCCGTGCATCCAGACATCGGCAGGTCGCCCGAAAGCCTGCGCCCATTTCCTACCTGATGCTTTCCCCCCATCACGTTGGTGCGTGGCTCATTGGTTTCGCAAGTTGACAAATGGCGCGACAGTCATACCTCTGAAGGAATGAAAAGTAGCTCTTTTATTTGAATGTGCCTTAACTCTCCTTTGTAAGCGTTTAGCTACTGATACTTTCAAATGTAGTCCTGTCTACATTTGAAAACTGGACACAGTGAGCGAAACCGAACAACGAAACGATGGAACAACGAACACAGTCAGCGAACCGAACAACGAAAGGGGAAACTGGACACAGTGAGCGAAACCGAACAACGATCCCCAGGAGAGAAATAATCGCTTCATTGAAGTAGGTTATTGTTAAACTGTAGCATACTTGGCAGA